>OMMV01184848.1:0-11670 GCA_900302635.1 Chatrabus melanurus | reverse complement strand
TTTTAACACTATATGAATTGAATTAACACTGAGGAGTTTGCTGTGCAAACTGCATTGAAAACATAGTTTTTATTTTACTTTAAGGATTACATGGTTTACAACTATAAATATGACACAAAACAATTGTTCATTCTGCTGTTTGGCTGCTACTTTGGGAGATTAGTGTACCACAATCCAGCTGTGTCAGTGGTTGGTCATCTATGATGAGAACTAAAGAGGTGCATCAGCATCAGATGTCCTGATGCTGCATTTGCACACATCATTTAATCACAACAATCCCTAGCTCTGTCTGTCGGCATCAGCACAGTCACGATGGAAATACTTGCTTAACTCAGAGCATGTGTTTAATGTGCATGGAGACATTAAAGCCAGCTGTTTCTGCCGGTTTGAAGTCCACATCACTTGGCATCAGTTAATGGAAGCAAAATCCAAGGTTTTGTGTAGGTCTAACACTAAATGCACTTTCATTCTCATATGTAGTTGTCTCACATGTAGTTGGTTTTTTTTTTTGTTGTTTTTTTTGCGCAATTGTGTCTTGTTTCAACAAAATGACTGAACTCTCGAAAACCAATATTACAACATATATTGCTGGCTTGTATGCTGACTGCAGTGTGAATGAGGAAGCAATAAAGAGTCACCAGAAAGTCCTGACTCACAGAAGAGGCCAGGCAAGACAGTGGCACTAATCAGACATAATGTAGACTGGCAGCGGGGCCTCACATCGTAAAAAGTGAGAATGAACCTCTCTAATTAATTTGCTAATTGGATATCTGGAATCAGACAAGGTCAGTATTATTTTACTGAGCAGTTCCTTTGTATCTCCATTGTGAAATGGCAATTCCTTTGTCACAGATGTGTCAAAGAACGTGCATAAATATAGTTTCCAATTATCTGAAGCACCATTCATTTGCCAGCAGCACTTCTTATCCCCTATTTCTGAATATTTATCACATTTCATTGTTGTGTGTGCTCGTAAAAAGTAAAACCCAAATGTCTGTATTGCCCCAAGTGGCTGATTGCAGTACTTCAATTCTCCCCTGAAACTTGAATTTTAAAAAAGAACTATACAATTAAATTTCCCTGAAGATCATATTATTATTATTATTATTTTTTGGAGTTCTCTTCTCATATATGTGTCACATATTTCAGATCATTTTACATTTAAGATGTTTTTAGCTGAAATTCCCAAGGACAGTATTCATCCCTATTTCTTACGTTATGATAGGGCGAGGATAGCTGTGATTGTCAGCTACTCCCAACCACTAATTAACAGGAAGTCCTGTCCCCTTCCCACAGCGAGGAGGTTCATCATTCTGAAATTGTTTGAGTCATAGATTGGGGCTTTTGCATGGGTTTTAGCTATTTGCGACCTACTTGCAGCTGGAATTACTGGCGGGTTTTTGAGCTGAAAGTGAGATTCTATTTTCAAAGTTAGCCAACAAGGTTTCCATTTTTTTTGAGAGAGAGAGAGAGCTGTACATATGATATCCAACTCAAAAGAGTACAGACAGCATACTGATAACAGAAAAAAAGATTTTATTGTATATCAAGCATGGTAAATGGAATGCAATTCTGTAGCCATTGATGAAGACGCTCAAAGTGCTTTACAATGCCACACATTCACACAACAATGTCAACACCCCCAAGCAGGCACTCAACACCGGGAGCAACTTGGCGATTAAGGACCTTGCCGAAGGGACCATAATGCTTTCCTTCTCTAACATGGAATTCTCTGGTCATAGAGCCACTTCTCCAACCTCTAGACCATAATCCCCAATACAAAACTGAACAGAACAAATAATATAGTTTATTAAATAATATATTTTTGAGTCTCTGATTGTTGTTGCTGTTTGGTGTTCATAGTTTGACTAACATTAACATTACCAAAGTATCTGCTAGTTGTCACCACTGTGATGAATTTACACAGATGGGTCACAGAGACATAAAGGTCACAGAGACCTTTTGTGCAGAATATGACATTTCCATGAATATTAATTTGCATAGATGTAGACTATAGACACAGATATTACAGTATACCTGAAAATCGCATTTTCATGATTTAATCTAGAAACGCATGAAGCCTTGCTTCATTTCCTGTGTCAAAATGAGTCTTGCACACAAATCCCAGAAAACGTGTCATTGTAAAATGCAAGGCAATAGTTCATCAAGTTTGGGTGTCCAAATGTCTTTGTAAACGTGGAATCCCAAAATAAAGGAATGAAACTCAAATGTACAGCTTGCTATTTCTCTTCCAGGTTTCATTGCACACATGAAGTCTTGCTTCATGAAGCAAGGCTTTATGTGTCAAAGCGAGACCCGCACACAAATCCCAGAAAACGTGCACTTAATAGAGTGATTTCTAACCACCCTATGCTCAATAAAAAACAGTTTATTTAGTGCACGGTGCGCTTAAACAGTCAAATACGGTATACCGTAATGATTTAAGCTATAGTACTCTACTGGATCCTCAGTTACACTTTTTTTGCAACTTGCTAATTTGTAGCTAGCCTTACTGCTAATATTAGCTGCTAATGTAATGGGTTACAGTAATGCGTATGTTTGAAGAGGTTACTTAAATGTATCTACCATGGAGAATCTAATGGGGTCAATGGAACATGAGAGTGGCACCAGTTTTATCTTCGTTTTGGTTTTATTTTTGCACAGTGTGAGTGAATGGGAGTGTATTATCCATCTTTGTGTACAGTGTGAAACAGATCTACACAGCACACATACACAACTGGTACAGGATAACAGTGCAAAAAGCCTTTCACCACACGAATGGACTTTTGGACATATTAGCAAAAGATGTTAGACAAATGGCTTTAGTTCTTTCACTATGTTGTCCTCATAAATGTAACTAAAATGTTGGTGTCTTGTACGATTTACAGTGAGGTATATTACAGCAGTGAAGCATGAACAATTACACAAGTCAGTTCTTACAAGGGCAGAATGACTTCTTTGGTGAGCAAACTGCACTTGATTTTGTATTTTATCTGATGTAAAAGTTTGACAGATGGCAATGCTACACGCTACACTGTTGCTCAATGGTCCATATTGAAGCTATGTACATCTGGTTTTGTGAATGTAACAGAAGGGAGGTATTGACAGGAGGTGTGAACGCTTGCACTTAGTGTTTTGTTTTGGTTCTCGCCTTTTCTGGATTTACAATCTTATTCTCACAGCCTCTGGCCTTTGGGTGCCTCATCACATCTGTGTCTCAAGTAACACAGTGCCTCTTGCAGGGTTTATTTAACACCAGCAGTTTTCAGAAAATGTTTATTGTCACACTCTGCAGGTAACATCAGAATTTATTTTCTGTACGTCAGGATTTACTGATTTGGCAGTAAACATCAATGGTTACATTTAGCTAAAGACTTCCACTCACAGATTGTCCACCACCATTAAACCCTCTGGTACTCGGTCTAAAGTGCATGTGGGGCATGTCCAACTCCTCTTTTCTACTAACACATCAAGTAATCAGAGTAAAGCGCAGGGAGCAACAGGGTTGTATTTAGTCATAGGTGTGCTTTGAATGTAACATGAATTACACCAAACAGTGTCATCTATAATTGCCTTTATGAGTCGTATATGCTTGAACCTGGCACATCACTATTGTATGTGTTGTCTTACCTGTCCAGCAGATATTCAGCAAAATCTTTGTATGAAATTAATTCAGATTTTATCTGAAGTTCTTCCTAATGGGATCTCTGGTGGCCTGTGTTTATTAGCTGTGTCCATCACTGCCTTTCTTATTACTGCAAAACGGGGTGACAAGGGGCAAACATTGAAAACTTTTTTTTGGCCTTAAACCAATGAGATGTTTGCTAACTAAAGTTTTTTTTTTTTCAAGAAAAGTAATGCAATGTTTCAAAATTCAGTGGTTTAGAGTCAAAAGAAAACCATTTTCACTTTTATCCCTTGTCACCCCGATTTACAGTACAGCTGTTTTTTGTTTGTTTGTTTGTTCATTTGTTTTGTTTTTTGGCACTTTCAGTCACAATTGAAGGTGTACCACATTTCTTTGGCTCCATAAACCTAACACTAGCATATGTTGTGTAGCAGGTGCCCTTTAACCCTTGAACAGCATGGTGGGGAAACTGAGTTTCCCAATGTGTCATGGTATCTTGTCGTTGGAATTTTGACCCGTGTGGTTCAAAATTCTAAATTTTGTCCAGACAAGGTGAATTTTGGGCATGTTGGCAATATTAGATCATGAATACTGAGGAAAAAAATTAGTAGTGTCAAATAAAATCCTTTTTTGACTTAAATTGTAAAATATTCAGCATAAGCAATTCAAGCATAAGACACCGAATCCCTCAAAAGGTTCCTAAATTGTGAAATACATCTGGAAACATGAAAGCCCGTATTGATCTGATGTGCTCTTATGGAGTGGTTAACTGAGATAATCAAAATGTTCTGCTATGTGAACGTCCCAGTTGTGGCTGCAGTTAATATAATTTACATAAAAAGTCCCCAACATAAATGTTACAGCTGGCATCAATGAGCTTCCATAAGTCTCCTTTAAAATGACTCACTCAGTAACTGTACATGTAGAGTTTCTGTGCTGACAGTCTGCTCCCTTAGTGACCAGTATAATTTATGCTGTAAAATAAATATATTGACAGATATATGTCATTGTGAATTAGCTGTATAAATCAGTTAGGGCAACTGCATAATGAAATATTATGAATTATTTTATCACCTATAATTATGTTGTCATCTGAACACCCCTCTGGCAGGATATCAGGTAAAAAACAAGCTGTGATTTATTGATGTGACTGTAACTACAGAGACTATACTGTTTTATAGGTTTATCCAAGGACAGCAATCATACTGTATTGTACTGTATATTTTTGTAGTGGGTCCTGTGAATAGTCCTGGTGGTTGTATTGTATCAATTTTCAAAACTTTATACTCGAAGGAGTTAACACTGTTTTCTTGCATTCCAAAAGGTCAGAGAAGTCATGAAAACATATGGTTTAAGCTGTCAGAGAAGGCAGACAGTGAGTTCTCACATTATAAATCTTGATCCATGCTTCATCCTTATGAATTTGCAGTTAAAACTTGCCTTCGGCGTTACAGACATTTCCTTGATCCTAATGCTTTTTTATATTTGACAACCTAATGAATATAATTTCTATACATTTTAACACATCGTTTATCTTTCTTTTAACAAATCCTAACTATCCTCAGGGCGCCAAAGGCATTGTGTTAACAACAGACAAAACCATGAATGGGACTAATCTCTGCTGGCTTTCCAACAACTTCTCACATTCCTTTTCAGTGAGTTAGTGGATGTTTGAAACAGTGACCCAAGAATTTTAATTTTTTTTCCACCGAAAATAAAATAAATTGTTCCTGGCTATCCGACACACTCCAGGAGCATTTGATTATTCCTATCCAGTGTCATTTAGGTAAAATCAAAGCCGCACCACGGGCTTGACATTTTATCCTTGATCCCAGCTGTAACCAAGAATATAAAAGAGCTGCTAAGCTTGTTTGTCTTAGCGCAGATGTAGACCATCCTGATGGTTCCTTGTGGGCTCGTCAGCTACTTTGTACATCTCTAGACTTATAAAATTCATGGAGATTCAGGCTCAGTCATAACTACTTAGGATGCCAGAATTGATCTTGCTGTCTGCAGAGATTGTTTCTTTTCAGGATTCCTGTAATCAGAATTAGACCACAAGCGCTTAAAGGGGAGCACTTTCATTTTTCAACCTGGGCTCTATTTTAGATGTTTTTGGGTAAATCTTTTCGCTTGGGGCAACAAAAAAAAACAATTTTAATTGGTGCAGTATTGATTTAGAATGCCAATGAGGGTCTCATTCTTCTGCTGACAACAGGAATGAGTGCCTCATCTACAATCCACTTGTAATGACTCAGTGGAGACCAGCGCCACCGAATGGAAGCAGCTAACTGTATTGTCGGTCATTTTAAAAAGTTTCTTTAGATTCAGTGAGTTAAACATGCACACATTTACCTCTGTATGGATGCTGTCCATGCTACAAGACACTTCTAATTACATTTTTGTTTAGTGGTGACAAGAAGCAGTTTACTCTGTTTTTACCTTGTCCCGTACATCTACATTATGTAGCTGTTTAGCTCGTGATAGTGTTTGCCTTCTAAAGCAATACTCAACCCCTGAAAAGATGAATCCAAAATCATACAAAAATATTCCAGGGTTCTTTAAGTTGATTCATCACCACCCTCCAGTGGAACTGTGGATCATTTTTTGGTGCTACAGAAGATTTGCATATTGCATGTCCTCCCTGATGAGCAGCAGTCCGTGATGGAATAAAAATGTGTGTGTATAGCGAGTGAGGCTGGAGGATGAAGATAGCGCTGCTGTTTTTTGTTTTTTTCAGTATACTCAACTTCACATCAGATGGTGACTGAGCTGTGACATGCTATCACAGGAAAAAACCCCAAAAAAACTATAGAATACTTGGAGAGTGCATATAGCTGCTAAAGCTCATAGTTAATAATAACCTTGAGTGAGATTTACATTTATGGATTATAAAGTCTACTTGAGTTTTTATTGCATTATTTGAAAAACAATAAAAGCAACATAAAAATAGTTATTCAAACTGCAGTGCAGACAACATATTCTGTTGTTATGTAATCTGATTCAACAGTCGGCAAAAAGGTTCTGTCATATTCAGTTCTTTGTGGCAAAAAAGTCTCTCAAATGGGAAACAAATTTCAGTGTGTCAAGCAACAAAATCAGACTTCAAAATGGTCTCAGTGTTAACAATGCTATGTTTAACTGAACAAATATATGCACATTTAGATTAAAAACATTTTTGTTATGATTATCTTGGATTATCCTTGAAGTCCTCAGCCTTTGAGATCAAGAGATGCCTGAGAAGAGCTTATGGAGTCATGAGGTTGCTGGACAGAGGTGCTTAGTGATGCCGATACCTTTGCAGGAGAATGAAGGTCCATGTCTTTTGGGTTCTGGTGCTACCTCTCTGAAACCCCGTTCCCACATGCATAATTTTGACCATGACTGTCCACAAATACACCCCATGAAAGTTGTCGTGGTAAATCTTGATCATGTCCTGCCAACTCACAAGACATCTCTAAGACCACATCATGACCTTATTGAAAAGGTAGAAGACGGGGTTAAGGCATGTACCACATGTCACAGAATGTGGTCTGTAGCATCCTCAAGTTCGAATCCTGACCTGGGTGACCTTTGCTGCATGTCTCTACCTGTCTTTGATTGTCTCTACAATAAAAAAGCTGAAAAATGCTGAAAAATATATTAAAAAAGGTAGAAGACAATTGAACTAAGAACCACTATGATTTAGCTCAACACCATCAATATTCCATCAAGATTCTAGTAAGACTGTGTCATGGTACAGTCCTGCATAATCTTACTGTACAACTTGACACAAATATCTAAGAATGCCCATGATTGCCTTCAAGGCAGCAGCAAGACAAAGTAAGACTGCAAGATGACAGGAAGAGGATTTGTGAAAGTTTGACAACAGTTTAAGATCTTGTACCATCAGGATTTATCAAGAGTGTTCAAGAATGACAAAGACTCACCAAGACCAAGACACCACCAGGACTACCCCCAGGACCCACCACTATTTGATAGTCGTGGTGGTGTCATGGTCAAAAATCATGCATGTGGGAATGGCGCTTTATTGTATGGTTGTGAGACTTTGGCGCTAACTAGTGATGTAAGGTAACGATTGGATGTCTTTGGTACTAGGTCTCTTCGGGGGATCCTTGGGTACCGCTGGAATGACTTTGTGATAAGCAAATATTTACTTAGGGAGACTCAGATGAGAAATATCTCTTGCATTGTGATGGAACATCACCTGTGACATTTTGGACATGTGATGCCTTTCTCTGGGCATGATCCAGCTCACAGGTGCCGCAGTGTTGAGGATCCTGGAACTGGAGAAGGTCAAGGGGACACTCACGTTTCACCTGGTTGCTACAGATAGATGGTTACCTTTCGAGAGGTGGGGATGGACTGGTTGTCTGCTTGGGTGGTTGCCATCCAGGACCAAGGGAGGTTCCATAGTATGGTGGATGCGGCGATGTGCAGCACCAGCACACGCTCCCAGACCTGACCTGCCTCGACACCATTCTCCTTCAAGAGAGTAACGCATCGACACCTTTGTCTTGAAATATTAAAATAAGTGTTTTCATTGATAATTTGGAATAAGATGATTTAGCAGCATTCCTGTTTTATGTTTCAAAAAGAATTGTAAATGTTATTTTGTATAATTTGTTGCCTGTTGTCTCTTGTTTTGATAAGGTCAGGGGAGAAGCCACAGTGTGAAGCAGTAATTGCACGCCAGCTGAGCTATTCATCAAACATTGCCAAACCAACACACATCATTTATTTGCTCATTTGTTTGCACCATAACACAGCTTGAGAGAAGAAAGAGATTAGTAGGAGTGCTGAGTGTGAACTGAAAGCTGAGTGTCATCACTTCAAAGACTCAGGACGGGATACATCAGCGGTGGTTCTTCTCACTTCCGTGAATCCATAATTTTAAAATGTGCTTAATAACTTCAAGGAATGCACCAGAGACTTTGTATGGCTTTTAGGTACAGGTGAAATGGATTTGATAAACAACTATCAACTCTTTAACTCCATTTCTAACTTGCAAAACCACTTGAAACAAAATATGCATCATATTGTTCAAACCTGAGCAGAGCAGTTAAAGGTAATTCATCTTTTACACAGCTTCAGTCAAACTTCTAGGTGATGTGGCAAATTTTCAGATTCAAAAACAGTTAACGTTACTATAGAACACACATCAAGATCAAGAAAGGTCTTAGTGATGACAGTGGAGGCGTACACTCTTGTGACCGCCTTGTCTCTCTGTAACTATGCATGTACATATGTTCGCACGGTATCTTAAAAACGCCGAATCTGATTTTGATCAAAGTTGGCAGGTACATTGGGCCTGTAGAGAGCAAGAAATTATTTGGTTTTGGTAATGATTGGTCAACAATCAAGGTCAGAGGTTTAGGTCAAATTTCCAGCAACTTCCTAATATATCAGAAAGTAGCAAATTTTACAAAAATGACTTCTGATATTTTCATGATTGTTCATGAACGTGACTGTTTAAATGCCCGTTTTACATTTTCTTTACATGCCTGACCTGTGTTGCAGCGCACTTCAAACACGTTTGATCTTCTTGTTTTTCCTTCAGTTGATGGAAGCATTTATGGAGATTATTGCCCAAAACTTGGGCCACGTTTACACGTAGCCGGGTATTTACAGAAACGGATATTTCCCCCTCTCTGTTTCCAAAAAAGTTTTCATTTACACGAACCCGCATAAATACGCCGTCAGAGCATGCCAAACCTGTCGTTGGCAGTGTAACGAGAAGCTCAAACCATGTTAGCCAATCACAATCCTGCAACAACAACGAATAACCGACAAAAGTCCCTTCCTGTTGCTTTTGATAGAGAGGTGGAGCTACTCCTACGTGTGACATTAAAATATAAAACTCTGTTTCCCCCTGTTTACATGAATACGTGAAAATGGAGTTTTCCCAAATCTCCACTTTGGCCGGAGTTTTCCGAAATAATCGTTTTCAGTGGGCTAAGCCTCCATTTTTGTGTAGACATAAGGCACAAATGCATGGAAATATCACAGTTTTCCCAGATACCCAGCTACGTGTAAACATGGCCTTGATCGTTTTTTTTTAATCATGAGAAATGGGACTTTGTCAGTGGAGCAGCTCACATGTGTGTCTCTGTGAGAGACGACAGGCTTTGAGTTTTGGTCTCTATATCTTTGGGGAAAATTTGTTCACATTAACATATTGATGGGATTTTCACTGTTTATACAAAAACATTTGAATTCTGTTTGAAGGGTTTTTCCCCTCCCCTTTGAATTTGTCTGTGTCTTTAGAGCACATGTGACTGATTAAGTTAACAGGGAAAGGTAGCATCACAAAACTTTGTCGTTAATGTTCCACAGCCTTGAAATACCGTCTGAATTATCTGCTCCACTGCCTTCTGAACTCATTAACTGTGGCCATGTGCTTCATTTTCTTTTATATGATTTCTGCATGTATTTATCTCTTGTGTGTGGAGAAGGGAAGAAAAGAAGTATGTGTGTATGTTTTTAAGGTGAAGGACTACAGAAAGACAATCACAGATAACAGTGAACATTAAAAGACGTATGTTTCCAGGCAAAAACACAGCATTCAGGTCTCAAAATGAGGAAATTTTATGTGTTCTTTGTCCAGGGTCCCAAGCCAAATATTGTCTGTTGTCTGTTTTAATTCCTTCCTTGCACCTCAATTGGTTATTTACAATAAATAATTATATGTATAAAGGCGCTATCTCACCTGCGGTTTTTTGTATGTGGTAAATTTGCAACCTGATTTTCCGCGACTGTTTCACGTTTGTTGAAACACGGAAGTTTTATTTTGATTTGCAAGTATTTTGAAACTGTTGCGTGACTGTCACGCAAGTATTTTGCAGCAAAATGGCCCAAATCGACAGAAAAAAACACAAATAGACTGCAGAATTGCCGCGCTATAAGCGCGACATTTATGCAGTAAAAACGCGGTAAAAAAATGATTAATTTGCGACTTGCGGCTGCCGTGCTACTGTCATGCAACAGTAGTGAGGAACATATGTGGTAAAGATGCGCGAATAGCAGATATATCCGCAGACACTGCGGTTAATTCATGGGTCGGGTGGGCCAAGTAATAAAAAATAACATTCTGATTAATTGCGGGTGGGTCGCGGGTGAATGAAATAAATCAATAACGAGCAAAATATTAACTACATTCTCTGAAATGTGAACATATTTCAAACTTAATATTTCCCCTCGAACTAATTTGCACACTCCCATTCGGCTGCGCAGCTGCTGGTCCATTTCAGCCACATTTGCTCCACTGTCACTGAAAAAATGTGTGTCGGCGATGTGGTGTGGAGTGAAAATTAGCCACACAGCGTATTCTGGGCAAGTTTGAAATAGGCACTGAGACTCCTGCCAAGCTATAATTCACCAACTGGGTTTAAAGAAGTGTGTCACAAAGGGCCACAGCGGTGGGTATGTGCGGAATGAGGCTGGAGCAGGTGCACACTGACAGCTCTGGAACTGTCCACAGGACTTTCCCAGCTGACCTGCACTCACTGCACTCCACGTTTGGGCTGAGCTGGTGAGATTAGTTTCATATAAGAAGGTGAAGTAATATCTATTATGTATATAATAATACATGGGTTTATTCATATCGCACGAGTAACGGCACGAGTCAAAGTCATATCGCCACACTTGAAAGTCATAATACACGAGTCCGAAGGACGAGTGTATTATGACTTTCAAGTGTGCCGATATGAGACTTTGACAAGTGCTGTTACGAGTGTGATGTGAATAAACCCATGTATTAATATGTTTATCATATGATTATGCAATTTGTTTTCCTAACGTTTTGTGTTGGCGTTTTTCGCGAGCTCGACATAATCTAGCGTTTCCTGTGGGTCGATTTCATCCGCGTCATTTTCAGTTTCGTCATGTTCACTCACCCTGTCAAGTTCAAGTTCATCAGTTTCATCGACACTTCGATCATCTGCCATCGCCACTGCGAAAAAGTCGGCAGCCAAAACAAAAACAAACAGCGCAGACGAACTGTCAAGTGCACGCGCAACTTGTTGTGATCACGTGCGGTATTC
>OMMV01184812.1:0-12660 GCA_900302635.1 Chatrabus melanurus | reverse complement strand
GAGATCCGGAACAAGTTTAATACTGCAACAATCTAAATAAATAAAAGTGTGTTATTGTTACATGGTTGTTCTTTTTCAATTTCTTCTAAATTTTGGGCCCAGCATCTATATTCCCTTTATAGCAATTCAATTAAGGCACGCCCTTTATTGAAGAGCAACAATAAATTAAAAAAATAAAAGCGCTGGATGATCAAAATCTATCAGTGTAATCTCGATCCACGCCAGGATTACAATCCAGGATAATGGTAGGTCCTAGGATCGTTGCGTTGGCGGGGTCTGCGCTCTCGGAGTGCCATTCTAGTTTAATCTTGGACAGAATTGGTCAAATGTCAAGGCCACACAAAACCAAATATATAACATACAAAGAATGAATTTGCATGAATCTGTCAGACATTTAAGACGAGGTTGCTGCACTCTGCGAGCGCCACTTCTTGTTCGGAGCAGAGTTTTTTTTCTAAATACAGCTTAGGTTTAGCTTAGCGAGCTAATGCGATAGCTTCCAGCGGCCCGCTCCTGGTACCGTGTGATTGGACAGCGGTGTGACTATGTCCCACCCATAGTGGGTGCAGCTCCACACTACTGCACCTCGTGTCCAGAATTTTGTTTCAAACAGTTTGGAAGGTGGCAGCTCCTTGTGTTTACTTAATTGTGGCTTAAATTTTGATTCTTGAAATAGCTCTCGACTACTTTTCTACCGATTTACTAACCAATAAATTATTTTAGCTCATTGTGCTGCAACCCAGACAAACTGTCTCAGGAACATTTTCTTGTGTTGCTGAGCAACTATGGTTTGAAGCACCCTGGAACTTTGATATAAATGTAGTGTTTGATATTTACCTCCGACGCTATAACCCAGACAGGAGTTCTGATCACAGTAGCCAGGTGGGCCGGCTGGTCCTGTGGTACCTGGACTCCCCTGCCTCCCAGGTGTCCCTGGGTTACCAGGCCGACCAGGAGGGCCTTGACTTCCGGGCGATCCTTCACCTGGCAGGCCTGAGGATGGGGTAAAAGTGTTTGTCAAAGATGGGTCACTTCACAAAATGAGTGACGATTACGGGATCATTAAAACAACTCGTGGTTAGAAGGAGCATTAAGGAAAATAAACGGAAAACGTGCCATCCAGGGTAAATCCTGTCACGGTGCCATCGCCTCCTCAAGCTTTTCTAAATCCCCCTCTCTGCTATAACGACACGACAGTCAATTATGGGGCAGGAAATACTCGCTTGTCATGTCTAGATGGAGAAGCGAAGGTCCTGAGGACGGGCGCAGGAATAACGCTCAGCTGAAAATTAGGATTGTGTTTTGTGTTTACGTAAGAGAAAGTGCCCATCAGGACTCACTTTAACACTCGGCAGAAATATGGAATCAATATTTAGACAGGGTTTGATTCGCCAACTCTAAAAGGATCAAGTATTCCAGAAAAGCACAGCGGATAAAGAAAAAAACGGACTTGCCACCCCCATTCTTCCCCCTTTTTCTGTTTTCTCTTTCGCCGACATTCTTTGGAGTTTTTCTGATTGTAAAGATATTAGATCACTGAAAAGTTTCCGGGGAGTTTTGTCAGCTGGTTCTTGGAGTATGGATCGCACAAGAGCAAACAGAAAATCCCAACAGTGACATATTTTCATAACGCAAAGCTCGACTCCGCGGCGCGCAGAAAAATCAATACAGTGAATTATATTCACGCTCCAATAACAGCTGGTCGCTTTTATTAGAGATTCAACAGAGAGAAATCCAAACTAAGCCTCTGTGCCTTTCAATCGTACTGTTCCAATATTTGGAACACTTTTAGTTTTGCCAACAGGAAACACAATGAAGTTATGGTTCTGCAAACAGAAGCTCCTGTTCGGTGGCAGTCTGAAGACACTCATCAAGAAATGTTCAGCAACTGAATCGTGTAAAAATTATTATAGTTTGAAGACTCAAAATGATATTTCAGCCTCGGGGTACCGACAGAAAAAAGAATGTGTTTTTGGAGTTTGTTAGTGAACTTGTGTGTTACCTGGGGGCCCGTGTGGCCCTCGAGGCCCCTGAGTTCCAACCCCTGGACTCCCCTTGTCTCCCTTCTCTCCTGACAGACCTGCAAACACACACAGTCCTCACGTTCGTTTGGTGCTCGCCCACAAGCCGAGGATTTACGACGGGGTTTATCTGCGGCAGCATCAGGGGTGCAAAGTTTGCTCCACGACGTGCCGGATAAATTACGCCTGTGGATAATCAGTCTAATAAAATTGATCATAAATCCAGTCCTGCGCCTCTGATTGGTGGTTCAGCTCTTTGAACAACTTAACGGGAATATATTTCATACACTCTAATATTACAGAACCACAAAAAAAAAAGGTGAGCTGCTGTTTTTTTTTTTTTGTTCTGCCGACTTCATTTATGATTATTTTAATGAGTTTCACCTATGCCTTATGACATCGTAATGAAGCCAAAAGGCAAATATTTGAGATTTATCTGAATTAAAACCGTTTATTTTTGACGTGTCTAATGTATATGGTGTACATTTTTATCCTTTGGGATGTCTGGTTTGGTTTCAGGGTGAATATTTGAGTTGCACGAGTGGTTTTTCATTATAAATGTTTATGGGGAGAATCTGAACCACTGAGAGGACGTAACCATCCCGGACACGTCCTGACACTGGTTCAGGTCTCAGCTTTCATCTCTAAGCGGGCTGGTTCAGTCTGTGGTACTTTATGTGGGCTGCGTGTTTTTGCGATGAAGGAGCTTCATAAAGGCGTTTTCTCCATCAGGCCTAGACGCACGAGCATGACCTCACAGGGGCCGGAGTCTTCTGGTCTGGACTTGACCACAAGGGCGCTTTAACCCCAACTGTGAGTTTGTCTATCAACAAACAGAGCCTGAAATGTAACAAACAAGCACATCTCTGTTGTATTCTCAAAGCAACGACACTTGCTATTAAAATCAGGCACATCAGGATCACTGAAATTTACTGGATTCTTCCTTTTTATAACAATATTTTCACAGTGTTCCTTGTTTGGAAAAATCCTGCAAACAGACGAGCAGAAACATGATAAACTGTTATCACAGCATCACAGGTTTTATCACAGCGACCATCTCCAGTGGGCTCCGTGCCAAAGGTTTGATCCCCCGGCAGATAAGAAAATCACTAAATTCCATTAGGCAGGGTCCTTAATCCCCAAGTTGCTCTCTGTGTGCAGTTGAGCGCCTTGCACAGCAGCACACTGACATCTGTGTGTGTGTGTGTGTGTGAGAGAGAAAATGAGTTGATATTAGGCATCAGCGTAAAGCACTTTGAGTGTCTGCTTCGGATTGAAAAGCGCCATAGAAACGGTCCATTTACCATCTGGGCGGTGGGGGCACGGATAGTTTTGTCTTTAGCTGTCAGCAATAAGAAAAACATATTGTAGAGGTCGAAATGCAAACGAGACGTCTCATATAAATGCTAAAACTAGAGGGGCACCCAGAGCATACTTCCACCTTAGAAACACTTCTGGATGCTTGTCCCGATATCCTGCTGACAGGCAGAGGTGAGTGAATCCATAACCTTAGACATGATGAAGTTTTTGCTTTTTTTTATTATTTTTTTTTAGAAACTAAGAGGGACTCATTGGAGTGTATACCTCAGTCGATCGCCCAAATGTGTCGCAATTCTTGTTTTGTAATTACCCATAATGCAATGTGACATGGCACTACGGAGAATGTGCAGAAAATTGTTGGAAGACTTCCAGTTTGTGTTTCTATGTGGATTCACAATTTAAACGGTAATATTTCAGATCTTTCAGGAATATGACTATCATAAGCTCGCCAAAGCTTAGGGGACTGTCAGCCAGGCAAACTGCAACTGTTGATAACTTTTGTTCAGTGCATTTTGGCTTGAATACGCAAGGAAAGAACAAATAACTTGGAGTAAAGAGAATGGTGCCAAAGCATGCACCTTTGCGTTGTGATACGTTGCATTATGGGTAATGACAAAACACTGTTAGCTTAAGTTTCTAAAAATGTCCGGGCTCTGATCCTTTATTCAGCTCTGTCTCAGAACTAAAGGGTACAATATCTATTCCAGACCAAACCCAGCTGTGAGGGAGAGCTGGTGGGCGTGCTGTTTCATCAAGTACAAATAACTGGAAATCAAAAAGATCCTGGATCAATAAGCACCTCACACTGTAATTAACCCAGTGACCTAAGGCCGAGCGCCACACCAAATTTAATTTAAATCCATCGATCTCTTTTTGAGATATGCTGCTGACACGCAAACAGGGCCGAAAACATTACTTTCTCAGAGGAAGGAACAATGTTGCCATATTAAACGAATTCATAAACTAAAATAACTAAAAATAATGACCAACCGCCACAGCTCGTTTGGCGACAATGTTAACGAAGGCAAACATTTTGAAACAGCTCTGGATCACCACCAAAATTCAGCCAAATCTTTACTGACATAAGGATCATCTGTCCACAAAAATGTATCAAAATACGCCCACAAATTTTTGAGATACCAGTCAAGTAGAAAGAGAGACGAGGCCAATCACAAAGTCACCTCCTTTCTGAAAGCTGCCTCTTTATTTTACACACCCAAAATCGAACAGAATCTAATCCAAGATATTCCGAAACAATTCAGAGTAACCTCCCCCCAACTAAAATTAAATATAAATAATAAAATGAAAAAAACAATGTGGGTGAAAACACAGCCTTCTTGGTGGAGTTTTTTTAAATAAATTTTTTCCACAGTTTTTGACGGTTGACTTTTTAACGGCTGTCGAACACATACTCAAACATTTCTCCTCGTCTTCAGATCTCGATCTAAACCACAGGATGTAGTCAGTGTGTCTCGGCACACGTGTAGTCTGACTGTGAGAGCAAGTGATCGATGTTTGGAAAGCGTTGTGTATTTTCCTCTCTGTTGCTACAGTTTGGTGTCTGTTCTGTAAAAAAGTCTGTCTGCACACACATCCTTAACCCCCTGCCTGTCTTTGG
Organism: Chatrabus melanurus; assembly: GCA_900302635.1. Classification (NCBI taxonomy): domain Eukaryota; kingdom Metazoa; phylum Chordata; class Actinopteri; order Batrachoidiformes; family Batrachoididae; genus Chatrabus; species Chatrabus melanurus. The sequence goes on along the minus strand of OMMV01184812.1, from coordinate 7,701 downwards.
CTCACCTCTGTCTCCCGGCCGTCCGTTCTGGCCATTGGTACCAGGGAAGCCCGGCCTGCCGGTTGGGCCTTGCTCTCCCTGAGGGCCTGGAGGGCCTCTCCGGCCAGGCTCTCCGGGTGGTCCGGGCACTGTGCGGGCTGAAACGGCCGACTGGACTGGAATCTGGTTCAGGATGGAGTTGTAACGGGACAGATGGCCTGCCAGAAATGGAGATAAGTTTAAAGCAATTAAGTTGCAGTTTTATTTTGTGTGTTTTTTAAAAAAAAGTTGTAACTTATATAACTGAACTTTAAAAACAACTTCTTTTAAAAGTTTAACGATTTTAAAAATAAAATATGAAGGCGGGACTATTTTTGGAAGCGACTCAGCAGAGAGGTCTGAGTAATTTCAGCAGAGAAATGATGCTGAACGTTGTGTTTATGTGTAGATTTTGCCGATGACTCACTCTGGATTAGCTGCTCGCACACTTGCTGTGCGATGAGACGCACAGCAGCTTGGGACTGCACGTCACCCTGAAGAAAAAACAAAGGATCCGACATCACACATAATACACTGACACAACTGTTCTAAACCGAAGTTTACGGGTGTTTTAATGATCCTGCTCTGACTTTACGACACAATAGCTGATAGACTCAAAACAGATAGCAGGCAAAGTATTGATTATTTGTAAAATACTAAATCAAATCGACATGGCTAGCAATGGACAGCCACGAACTTTAATTTTTAATACTGCTCATTTTCATTTGCGTAACATTGCAATGATTAGACCTATCCTGTCTGTGCTGGATGTTGAAACAGTGGGAACAGTTAAAATCTGGACATAATTGACACGATTGTTTTGCTGGATACCTGCTAGACAGGTAAGACAATACTCACACAGGTCTGCTAACGTTAGTTACAGTTACATTTTTACTCACTATATTTCCCATGGAATCACCCCCAAAATAAATACTTTACCAGCAATACAATTAGCTGTAATTTTGTGAAATAAAGGTACTTTGTAATAACTTGATTTCAACACGAAGTAAGTTTTGTCAATTTGAAAAAAAAAATCAAAAGGGGTTCCGCCTTTAAAACATTAGCAGAACTTTTAATACCTTTTTGTTTGTGTACCGTACACTTTGCCTTGAATAATTGCACCACGGCAACTGAAACTTGGATGCTGCACAGTACTACTTTATTTTTTCTTTCTTTCTTTGAAAAAAACACACCTGCCACTATCATCCACTTGGATGAACTGCAAAATTTCAAACAGCTCTTTTTACTGGCAGGAATCAAGAAGTGTGTCAAGCTAAGAAAAACAAATCAAAGCAAAAATATTTAAAGTATGTAAAATGAGCAAAAAGGAATTCATCAATAAACCGCCCGTCAATACTGAGAGCGCATAACGAGAATAAATTAAACACTGCAAATCATTCTGTGTCACCAACATATGGTACAATAGCTGTTGGAAATTTGCAAACGCCTTTATGGACATCTGCCTCGTGTGGCTGGTAAAGTGATCAGACTGCGAGTAGAGTTATTAATGGAACAGATTGTATAAGCGTGTACTGTACTGGGTAGGTAAAGGAATGAGGCTGGGAGCTCGTGTCTGGCTTGATTTGCAATTTTATTGAGATTTCACTTGGAAGCCTGAAGAGTAAGACTTAAGTCTTATTAGATATATCTGCTGCATTTCAGCTCCACTGTCTGTCTGTCCAACGTGTGTCCACTGGGCCTACAGGACGCGTGTCTCACATGTGTCTCACAATGATATTTTTGTCTTTGTGTGCTTGGTTCAAAGATCCCTAACTGAACATACAGCGGTTTTCCATTGGAGCCTACACAAAGTTTGATGTGAAATTAATTTCTGTGTACAACGCAAAATGTTTTGTGTACTGTGTGGTAAATATTTATTTTTAGAAGTCTGTCTGAGACTGTGAAATAAGATTTATTGTGGTGCAGATGCACACTGCAAGATACTAACCGCATTCTAAGCAGCTTTCCCCACAACTGTGTCAGCTGCCAATAAAAAAAACAGTCATGTTTTTTTCATTTTGACTCTTAAAAATTACCGCAGCAAGGTAGAAATGTCCTTTAAAGTGGATCAGAAACAGGCGCTACAGGCTCAGTTTGGCTGCATGTCCCTCAATCCCCGTGCGCAGCTTCAGCGTCAGCAAAACACAGACTTTGCTATGCTGTGGATTTGAACCGTGAACACTGATTCGATTCGGCTTCCTCTAAACGAGTTTGAGGGAGCCAAAGCGAGAGAGAAGTACAGTGCATGTATTAAAAAAAAAAAAAAAAAAAAAAAAAAAAAGACGGATGAGGAACGGTGAACGTGTGCTGGAGAGTAATTCTGTTTCTGCAAAACAAGAGCGCGATGCTTCACTGAATAATTGTCAGAGTTTTACTTCGGCAAAATAACAATATTTCCACCGCGAAATGGAAGAGTAAAAGTAGATTTGTTCTAAACAGCGGTGCGGGTGGGCGAGCGGATGACTTACTCTCTCTCCCTTATCGCCTTTGGTACCAGCCGGACCCTGAAAAATAAAAGCACAACAGGAGAATAAACATTCGACTGGGACATGCGCTGAGAAACAGCCGAGCTCATCTCTCTTCCTCTTTCTCTCTCTCCGTTTTTACTCTCCATCTCTCTTACCCTTTTCTATACGTTCTACACAAATGCAGCCCAACAGCTGGAAGACTGTAAAGTGTGTCCAGCTCCTTGGTTGCCTAAAAACAATACACCCAAAGACAGACGACCAAAAACTCTCACCCTTTGGACGGGTTTGCTTTCAGTTACGGCCGAGCGCTGTGAAGCATGCAGATGTATATCTGATCATAACGTGCACATGAAGTCTGCCAAGCACATAAAGCCTATGAATGCCTATCTGAGTGTAATGCACTATAATCCAGAGACAAATAAAAGACAAATATTTCCTGGCCACAAAAGCATGAGCTGATATGATAAATATCAGCTTGATGCTGTTATGGCTTTCGAATAAAAGGCTTGTTTATCTTGGGGCAGATGTGTCCTTGACCACAAACTGTCTGGCTGTGTGTTTGTATCTGTGTGTGTCTGTGGGGTTTGTGGATACAGAGGGAGAAGCCTGGCATTTTATATGCATATTATACCGCATGTGATAGAAATTGGACACAGCCGCTGAGGTGCAGCAGAGGTCTCCGTAGTAAAGTTCAGGTTTCCTCTGTGTCTGGACCCACTGAGTCTTCCTGGGCACATAAATGTCAACTGTCTTATCAAGGTGACATGGAAAAACCATAGGGTGCAACTAAAGCTGGATGGCAGGACACCTCCTTCACATGTGAAGCCATGATGTTTCCACTGCCCCCTAGTGGCTGGTTGTACGTAGCACAGGTCATTAAGCAAGGCGTGTGTGTGGAGTTGTAAGTGATCACTGCCTGTGAAAGAGGTGAAGGATCACCACACATAAATCACAGAAGTACAGAAACAAGTAATGATGGCAAACTCAAAACACTGTTATAGAATGTTTCAAAACCTTTGCATTACCCATGTTTTGGAACATTGTTCCAGAGTCCGTATCAAAAGGAAGCCATCACGAGCTGTGCTAAATGGGGCCCCATTACATCACCAACTGGTTTTAAAACATTCCAGGCGAGAGTCAGTCAGGGTCTGTACACAAGCGGCAACCTTGGGTACTAAAAAATTAAGCCAACACAGAAGTGGCAAGTCTTGCAGTTCCTTTAATGGCTGCTTGAGGCTGCCTCCAACAGCGAGTCACTCCCCATAGACCCCCACATTAAAATCCCCAAATTTGCAACAGAAATATACATGTTTACAGACTGTCTTGGTCTCCATAGCTAGTTTCCCTCTTCATGACAACTGTACAGGGGATGAATTGTTTCCCCCATCACTTTAAGCTATCTTAAGCCATAAAGTTATGAATAATTAGGGGTGTGGTTGGTTTGAGTGACAGCTGTGTGCCGGAGTCAGAGCTCTGCTAGCAGAGGCTGCTAACAGCTGTGGATTTGACCTGGTCGAGTCGACTATTTGTCCTTTCTGAGCATTTTATTACAAATATCTGAGATAATATGGCTTGCTGTGCGGTTAAATGTACTAACGGACCATCTAAGAACTCAGTGTTCCAGTATTTCCGTTGAGTAAAATTTTAGTATTATTTAATTTACTAGCGGTAACCTGTGAAAATCACAGGTAAATGTATTGTACCTATTTATACAAACATACAGCCCTGTTAATGATCCATCTGCGCCTGTGGTCAGAGGAAGGCTCTCAGCCAGGCACAAAGGCAGGATATGGGGCAGGATACCCTACCAGCCTGCAACGCCCGCCGCAAGGGCTTCTTGGCAAACAATTGTGACCTGGAATGTAAAGGTAATCTACTTACCAGAAAATAAATCCAAAATCCTTCCAAAGTAAGTCCTGTCTTAGTAAATATGTCTTGAAAGCGCTTGATAGAAACAATCATTCCAGAATCTGGTATTTTGAAAGGAAGCGGGAAGGCGGGACATAGTGCGCATGTGTGTTGGCATTCAAGGATCTGCAGTCAACACTTTGTCAATGGTATGTTTATAAGATTTAGTTTCTTAAAATTAAAATTACAAATTTTCCCCTTTCATTGCATACTTGGATACATTTTTGGGCAGGTTGTGTGGAACCAACCCGCCCAAAAAACCCGCCTATTGTGATGCCGTTGTCTGTCCGTCCGTCCGTCCGTCCGTCACACCTCATACGGGTGGTACTTTGTGACGCACGTAGAGAAGAAACTGCTGAAGATATTCACACAAAACCAGTTGGGAACAACAGATGGAATATCCTAGTTGTGCCTTTTTCTTGTTTGGAAGATCTCGGCCTCACAGGAGGTCAGAAATTTGGTACACAAGAGACATACTGGTCGGATCACAAAGCTATATATGTTGTTGCTTCAAGTCCTTGTTGTATACTTGTAAACGCCCTAACTTCAGGTGAGATCATCTCTAATATAGCTGACTATTTCCATGGATGTGACTTCTAACTGCATGACCAAGTATTACTAGATAGCCCATGGTACGAAATATATTAAATTTTATATATGACTGTGCCAATGTTCGAAGGACTTCAAGGCCTATTGGCCTTATTGTTTTGCAGGATATATGAACATTAAATATTCTTGTTCCTATAAATAAATCATGTGTGACCCCAAATTAACCCATCATATTGTAACTCGAAGGTGAGCCAGGTTTGAATTCAGCAATATTCAAACGACCCAATATCTGATATGCACACCTTCCTGTATGGCCAATCATAATTCACATTCCTGTGCAACCCGCCCATTACGTCGCCCCGCAACGTTTATAACTTGTGATGTGTTCGCATGCTTCTGTGTACAGGCCAGGTATGACTTCATAGTATGACACATATGCCAGGGCAACACGGAGGATAGTGGCGAAGGAGTTGTGGTGCAGACCTCAGGAATAAGCGTTTTAATTATATAGATATGTTAGCACCAGGTTAGCACTAGTTAACAGGTAGCTTGGTGAGACTAGGTCCACTGATGGTGAAAGAGTTAGTAAGCAATATGCCGGTCATACGTTTTAATACACGCACCCAACCACCGCCCAGTCCACAAAAATATGTGTTAATCAAACACTTGGACCAAAGTTAGCCTGTTAGCCTTAGCTTAGCTTTGCTTGTTTGGTAACTGCAAGATGGGGGTGTGTTTGGGCTTCTGTCGTCCTGGCCAGGTCACGTCGGTCTTCTCACATTTATGGGTCGGCCGTGAGTTAGGCAGCGTTAGGCACTGCTAAGATGGCAATATTTGGAGTGGCCCTATTTGAGCTTCAAAGCCGCTCTTCAGAAAACCTGTAGGTGACGTCACAGAGGGTATGTCCAGTATATATATTATATATATACAGTCTACGGTCTGTACGTGCACAAATGTGCATTACATGTTGAGTAAATTATCATTCAAAATTCATTAAGAGAACTTTAATGAATGAAATACACATGATGAGCTGAATCCATAGTAACCTGACATCAGAGAACAAGCTTGTGAAACAACATAGAACAGCAGACTTCTCTCACAGGTCAATGCGAGCTTTCTGTGTTGAGTTTTTTCACAGCAGGGACAGATACAGCAAGCATTAGTATGTATAAATTAGAGGTTTTAAATATAAATGTGGAGTTGCCAGTCAGGAAAAAATAAACTGTCAGGTTCATCTCATCATTATATTTATTAATATTGTACTTAATTACAGCAGTACATCACAGCAATTTTCACATTTCATAATGCTCATACGGCAAAGATCCCAGTGACCAAATATCTCATTTTGTATTGTAAAACATTTCTTATTTTTTTCAGGATATAGGTACTGAAGTCTCCCAACAGCAGCATGTGCAAACTGGACATCATGGGTCAGAGTGTTTGCAAGACCAACACCACCAAGTTTCACTTTTGATGTTGTTGTCAAAGAAGGCTTTGGGTGCTTTGAGGTCTCTGTGGAGCACAGTGTCTTTGCTGTCAAGCTGCCTGTGGCAGTTCTGCAGGGCGAGTATGAGCTGTGTCACAATGTGCAGCATGAGCTGTTCCTCCAAAAATGACCTTTACTTGTTTGATTTTTTGATCAGGCCAGAGAGATCCGCACCCTCACAGTACTCTAACACAGTGTAGAGAGTGGAGTTGGTCTGGTCGTAGGCTGGTAGCACCTCACAATGTTGTGCTTGAGCTTCCTCAAGAGGTTTACCTCTAAAGCAGCTCTTACACCTGGCTGAGTTTGGTACCTCACCACAGCTCGTGTGTGTCCTTGGGGGGGGAGGTTGGCATGCTGCTCAGCATAGATCAGCACAAGTCGAGAATGGTTAGTTAAAGCTGGCTGGTCTTGGACATCAAAATTTTCGGGAGCTTGGTTGGACGGCTGACCGCCTTGGCCACTTCATGCTCAGCTCAAGGTGGCCCGGTGCATGCTCAGAATAACTCGGAGTCCAATTTTCACACAGAGGACAGAAAGAATTACCCCGAGATATTAAGAGTTGATGGAGTGTACACCAATTTTACCAGGAATTACATTGAGTTGCACCGAACCTGCCCCAAGCCGTTCTGAGCCAAGTGTGGCCAAGATAGCTGGGAATCCAATGAGCTTAAGAAAAAATTACTTTTCCTGATTTAAGTAGTGTGCCTGTTAGGGAGGACTCTGCGCCAAGCGCAGCCAATCAAGAGCTGCTTGGGGAAAGCAGCAGAGGTGTGCAGAGTTGGCGCAAAATGGCGCCAAATCCTGTCAGATGTAAAGCAGATTAATGTGTTTATGTTCTCTGTAAAGGCACCATACTTCACATCTTCCACACAAGAATTTTCCCATCAGATTTATGTCTTATTTTATGACATTTCCCAAATGTGTCTGAACTGACAGTGTTCAACACTTTACCGTCTTCGATGCAGGTATCTTGTAGTGTTTATCTCAGTCTGTTGTCTTGTCAGGTCAAAACATTTTATGCCAGAGTGCAATAAATCCACAAAAAAATATATATATGTATGTATGTATACTGCAGTCATTATGAAACAATGATCACAAAGCAGTGATGGTGCTGCAGTCATTATGAAACAATGATCCCAAAGCAGTGATGGTGCTGCAGTCATTATGAAACAATGATCCCAAAGCAGTGATGGTGCTGCAGTCATTATGAAACAATGATCCCAAAGCAGTGATGGTGCTGCAGTCATTATGAAACAATGATCACAAAGCAGT
>OMMV01184797.1:0-20762 GCA_900302635.1 Chatrabus melanurus | reverse complement strand
AAAAAAAAAAAAAAAAAAAAAACCCTGAACACTCGAGTCTTATGAATCGTTATCCCGACCCTCCAGGGCACGGGTCGGAGCAAGAAGAACAGGGTGCATGCTGGGAGATGCGTGCTCCTCCTCGCTGCACATTATGAGCTCCAGATTGTTAAGTGTCAGAATCCTGCAGAGCCAAGTTAAGAGGCGACGACAAAAGGCATCTGCAGCGCCAGCGTGAGATTCACAACACAAGAAGGCCGCCGTCAGCAGCACGACATCTGGACGCCAATGCCGGCCTTCATTTGACGGCAGCACGCTTCTGCAGACAGCACACATTAAAAACTATGCATTTTGCTTTTTACAAAATGATGTGCAGTTTCTGCTACGTTCTGAAATGTTATCTGCTGGATTCACTGATCTGCTTATGATTCAAAACTAACTGAGCACTGAGAGCGCACACCTAACGTCTGATGTCATCACTTCCTTTAATAAAGATTTGCTGCAAACAGAAAATCACAACGCTGCAGATCAGTGCTGGATCACATTTGCATGATGTCATAAAGGCAGTAATGATGTCATAAAGGCAGTAATGTTTCAGAAGAGATCACAGGCAAAAAAAAAAAGTTTTTATAAAATCCTGATCGAAAATCTGCCTCCTCCTTGAGATATCATGTGCACAGACTGGCGCGGTCACATGACCTCCTCCGTCAGCTCGCGGAGGTAACAGTCATTACTTGCAGCGCTATATGGAAATGCTGGGAGTTTATCCTCGCCGCCAGGATGTGGCGTTCCTCGGCTGAAATGACTTCAAGCGGTGATAAACAATATGTGAGATACACAAGAAAACAGCTGCTTTCTGACACTCCTGCTGCGTTCACACTCTTCCATCATCTTTATTTTGCTCTCCTCACTCTCACCTGACGACGACGACGGCAGCGGCGGCGGCTGCACAACAACAAGCGTGTCGGGTCGGTATCGGCCCAGGCGACGCTACGCTGATCCAACAAATCCAAGCATCACCTCAGATTAATTTTAACACCACCACCACAACAGGTGTAGCAGTAATGGAGGAATTATTTCTGACCAGCGGGCGGTGACCGGCGGGCGGCGGCAGCGGTGGTGTGAGCTCTGACTGGAGCTCTGACTGGATGTGAGAGGTGCTTAATGTTAATACGTTGAATTATTTTAGCACAGAGCAGCGGGTGAGGAGACGAGGGTGCTAATAAAAGCAGCCGATGGCACGCTGCTAATAAAACATTCCCCATTTTTTTTTTTTTTAATCTATTCTCCATATTTAAAATGTCACTTCCTCATTGTGTGAAGTTTCGTCAAAGCAGGTCTGTTGAGAACATCCCCAATTAACAGCAGGTGGCAAATCAGCAGGAATTCAACAAGACTTCCTGCCTTTTTCGAAATGATTCCAACGTACACTATGGGGGGGAAAAAAAACCAAAACGAGAGTTAAAACAAAATGCAGCTTCAGTGACGTGACGTATTTTATGCACAGGACTTACTGGGTCAGTGGGACAGGTTCAAAGTGGGGGTGCTACCAGACCAGTCTTTAATTCCATACTGATGCACGTGGGCGGCGTCCAACCTGGGGTCGCGTAACGTACAAAACCAGAAAATGTACACGACGTTGGGAAACGGAAACGACTTCAGCGTGACGTCTCTCCCAGAGATATCGTATATCGCAGAAGGAAACAATCTCTATATCTGGATGTCCTGTGTGAGGAAATTTCCACGGAAACCACACATGGGGGGGAAATTTGTGTTTCGGAGAATTTCTGCTGCTCGCTCGATGCAAATGCGCTGCAGTATATGATTGGCTGAAGGAGGAGGAAATGTGTCAAAATCAGCTGCTAGCAGAGGACTGAGGTCACGCCTCATTCTCTGAGTGCTAAAATCCGATGGGGCCGCAGCACGCAGCTGTGTGTCGCTACTAGCTTCCAGCTGATGCGGTTGTCATTTTCACGCCCAGTGCCCACATTGTGTAGAGAATAGAATTGTGCTGATTTGTGCACCCATGGGTGTGTTGGTCTTTAAAATGAGGCGTGGTCAGTTATAGTGCCGGCGCACTGCTATCACGAGGATGCAAAAAAATAAAACCATTGTGTCATAGACCATCAAAAACCTGGTCTATGGTCGAGCTCAGAGTTGTTCTGGTATTTAAACGACACGATATTCATGTGCGTCTGACATAAGTGGGTTCTCGATGCATGGACACAGAACTGAAAACAACCATTAAATGAAATGAACGTAAACACTCGTGGAAAAATAAGAAAACGTCACCTTACTGCTTCACCTCGGGCAGCTTGTGTGGCTGCTGCACACTGGTGGGCTTTGACGCGTTGGTTAACTGGTCAAAAACGTCTACAGCTCTTAACCCTAATCAGTACACCTGGGGTCCAAGCAGAGCCCAGGAGTATATTTTTTTGATATATTTTCTGAAGAGTTAAACTTATTCAGCTGAAATTTTATGTAATTGTCACCTATACAGTCGTCTTCAGTTTCACTTATTTTGACCCAGTTTGATTAAATACTGTGGGCTCCATAATACATTTTCTTATGGGGTTTGATATAATGGTATCTGGTCAGACTCCAGAGCAAAATTTTGAGCTTTGTGTCAATTTTTCATAACTACTGAACTGTCAAGAGGAGTTTATATTCAGGATATTTGCATCAGAGCAGCTGCAGGGAGTCGGTAGGTATAGAATTTTTGTACTGAAGAGTCGCCTTCGAAAAAGAGAAAAAAAAATTCTCAAAAGTCTTTCAAAATGAAATGTGGTTTTTCGGCCAGATACTCAAAAGTCTCTTTTCAAACTAGTAGCAAAGTGACCCGATCTAGTTATGTTACAGATATCTGCAAGACTGGCATCAATAAAAACATGTTAACAGTATTAAAGAAGACGTTCTGCAGGGACCCCAGGTGTAGAGATTAGTAAGTTTCAGGACGTGCACTGATGAGGGTTAAAGAGGCTGACGGATGGCATGGATTGGTTTATTTCATCATGTTGTGCCCAAAACATGCCCCTGGACAAATTAAGAGAATAAATAAATACAACCCCTTTGTAACCTGCGTCCTATTTTGGGCTCAGATTACACTCTGCATAAGCAGCGTGGTGGCCTAGCGGTTAGTGCGACCGCTTTCAGTGCGGAAGGTTCCCGTTTCGAACCCCACCCCTGCCCATTCTCCATGTAATGTGGAGTTGCGTCAGGAAGGCCATCCGCCGTAAAACTTGTGCCAGATCCATGTGGATCTGCTGTGGTGACCCAAAGTTGAAATTGGGAGAAGCTGAAAGTACACTCTGTGTATAAACCATAAATGAGTTGGACACGCCCCAAATGCACCGTAGATTGTGAACTGTAGATCCAGATAGGGTCCCAGAGGTCATTTATTGACTACGATTACACTTTGGGGGGGGTTGAGCAAATTTTGCTGGTGAACCAGATTTTTTTTTCAGTTTAACTTTGTGAGATGTTGAACATTTTTAACCTTATAAGGTTTAAAAGAGCTGATATTGATGGAGTTGAATTTTTGATGCCTTCTTCTATCAGTTGACTGAGGTTATGGAGGTGTGTGTGTGTGTGTGTGTGTGTGTGTGTGTGTGTGTGTCCTTTGACTTGGACGTTTGTTTTTCTTTGTAGGCAGACGTTTATCATGCTTTGTCACACGTGATCCAATTGATTTCAACCCCTGAAACTGTGGCCTTGAATCCCGTTTAGCGTGAAAATTTGCATGGTTGTTTATTTATTAAATTTTTTTTTGGAGAGCGGGACCCAAGCTCGTGTTAGCTAAGCCCCACAATGAGGCCGTCATTCATTCACATTAAAGGGAAAAGTCAGTCCGTGTTTGTACTTCTGTCCACAGTTCATGTTTTAGAAAAACCTATTAAGTCTTTTTTTAAAAATTGAGTTAAGACCATTTTTAGACTTACTAGGTTGTACTTTGTCTCATGTAGTAAGATATATATATATATGTATATGAACAAATAGCCACAAAACTTTTTTTTTTTTCATACCGTAGTCGCGTAGTCCTGGTAGCATGTTGTTTTTTGCTGTTTTCTCAGCTTTAATGTTTTTGTACTTACTCAGTTTTTTCCAAAACCCTCAAGAGTTGTGGGACTGGGACAAAACATCCTGACCGTGTGAAAAATCATTATATATGCAGATTTTGTTGGACACGTTTCCACATAATTTTCATTGGCTCACATTCATCAGCAGAAGAAAGAATATGAACCACAGATGTGTAAGGATAAAATAAGGAAGCAGAAAGATGTGACCGCACTGACCAATCGGTCGACAAAATGACTTGAGTTTTTTTGTTTTGTTTGTTTGTTTTTTCCAGTGGAACTTTTACTCGACAAACAGGGTTCTACAGTTTTTTCTAATTTTCAGTAATGAAGACAAAGCACAAAAGCAGCGAAGATTAAAGTGTTATTCGTGTTCATGGTGCCGCCAGCGGGGATTATTAAACAAACACAAAGCGAATCCGTTTCACATCCTTCATGTTCGCTGCTTCTTCTCATCACTCCATCAGGACTCCCGGGAGCTCTGCGGCCGGCCTTCACCGCCGTCGAAGCTTCATCGCAGCGTGTCCACTGGGCTTTTATCGCTCAGTGTTGGGCTCGGGTTAATGATGATCAACTCTAATTCCTCCTATAAACTATTTTTACAGCTGCAGCTCTGGTCTCTGCTGACTTGGCTGACCCAAGTTAGCGGCTCATATCAGACGCACTCGTCTTAATTCCCTTCATAAACTCATGATGGAGTTTCTCATCAGTCCGTCGAGGAGTTATACGTGCAGTCGTTCACGTCTCTGTCTTTATTGAGCGGCCTGTTCTCACCTCGGCTGTATATTTTCTCCTCACCGCTGAGGTTAGCAGGTTAAATCGGACGGCTTTTCCAAAACATAGTTTCTCGCAGCTCCGCTTAGATATCGATGGAGCGCATTTCACCTTCAAAATAAGAGGCTTAGATCAGCCTGACACTGTGGGCCTCCCTCCAGACGCAGCCCAGACAACTACAACTTTTCTAAATATTACAGCAGCACGAACGTCAATACTGCAAGACGGAGCGGTCTGCACTGCAGGGGGTTGGCAGGAGAGATTGGACTCGACCTCACAATCACGACCTCAAATACCACTCTTTAGCTTCCCTCGCCACAGTGCGGTAACTATAGAAATGGGCTCCGTCTATGTGTGCGTGCATCCGTCAGTCGCTTTCCCCGCACGATTATTGATCCCAAATCGTCGCAGACTCCATATATTTGGGATCTAAGTTTATCTCACAGTCCTCTTGCGTGACTTCAGGGATCGCCATCCTTGATCTACGTTTTCTGGGTCAAATCACGGCCAACACATCAAAACAGGCCTTTGCTGTGCAAGTACTGGACAGATTTGTTGCAGATCCAGATATTCAGGATGTGGGCTGATCTCACGTGACTTCAGAGGGTGGCGACCTTGACTTGCTTTTTCTGGGTCAAATCAGGGTCAACACGTAAAAATAGGTTTTCGCCGTGCACTTACTAGACAAATTTGCTGCAGACAAGTTTGTTGTTTTTTTTGTTTTTTTTTGGTCTTTTGGCAGCTCCTGGCTGCAGATCCAAGATATTTGGGATATAACTTCAACCCACAACCTTCTCACATGAGGATTCCAGTGTCAGTGAGAGCCTGAATATCAGTACCAATTCTTTGGGACCTACAATCAATAGCTATGTAAAGGTTTGAGGTGTACCATGAGCCTCAAATGCATCTCAAATTTATTCATTCAAAATTATTTCATTTAACACTTTGACATGGGAATGGGACTCAAACTGAGGCAGTCATTAGTGTAGTATGTGGGATTGGAATGAAATCCAGGAATTGTGGTCATAGCTAACATCTGAGGTGCCACTTTTTATGGCAGGATTTGATCAGTTTGAATCCCATTTAGGATGAGCACTTTTTTTCAATTAGCAGTTTGAATATAATGTGTTGGGATGCCACTCGTTCAGGCAGACATTTTCTTTAATATAAATATTTCAACATACATAAGCAGTGACGAAATATGGAATGAAATCACAATAACAATTATCAAATAGATACCAACGTATAAGGCAACAAACATACAAAAAAATCTTAAAACTGAAGCAAATGGAAAATGTTAGAAAAATACTGCCGACTGATGAGCAGGTCCATAATAAGCACTCATTGGAAAAAAGTCTTACTTGGTTTGCCTGAGAATATCACAGCGTGAAGCAGTGCTGAAAGAAAATTCTAAAATGACTCAACGCTTCACAAAATAAAAGCTCATAGCAATCACAGCATGGAACACTTTACTGGTCACTTCCTCCAAATTTGCATCATTTTGACAGTACTTGCAGTTTGGTGTGTGAATGCCATCAAGACATCATTTCTGTTCAAATTATTTGCAGGTAATGTAGCTTCTAACTAATACTGGACTTGTTGGAACACGTTCTGCAGAAGATCCCAAATATTATCAATACTTATTCAAGGGTTTGTTTGCTTTTTTTTAAGTGCATGCGTGTCCACGTTGGAGTGCTATTTCAGAACAGAAGGTTACCCACGTGCAATGGCCACCATCGATAATGTGGACTGATTTTCTTGGTTTTGGTGGATTCCTATATCCGGAATCCAAATGTGTATATTGTAACATGCCAACGTCCACTCTAATGGCATATTTGCACACTTTAGTTGTAATGTATGCAAATGGTGAACGCACATGCATGAGGTGTGGGGTGCAGTCATAGAGGTAGCGCTTTTGCTTCATCCTCTGGGTGGACTCCTGAGACAAATCCTCACTACTTAACAACCTGTCGCCAATGCCTGCAACTCTTTGCTTGGACACATCAATGGCCACACTCCTGTAAACCATGTGGACTCACGGGCTGAACTCATTGAGGGTAGAATGTGGAGAACCTCTAGGTGTGGATGGACTTGGGGCAGGGTAAAATGTGGCGAACCTCTAGGTGTGACTGGACTCGCTGAGGATAGATTGTGGAGAACCTCTAGGTGTGGATGGACTTGGGGCAGGGTAAAATGTGGCGAACCTCTAGGTGTGGCTGGACTCAGTGAGGGTAGAATGTGCAGAACCTCCAGATACTGCTGGACTCGGGGCAGGTAGATTGTGGAGAACCTCTAGGTGTGGCTGGACTCGCGGCGGACAGAATGTGGAAAACCTCTCTGTGTGGATGGACTCGCTGAGGGTAGAAAGTGTAGAACCTCTAGGTGTGGCTGGACTCGCGGCGGACAGAATGTGGAGAACGTCTAGGTGTGGATGGACTTGGGGCAGGGTAAAATGTGGCGAACCTCTAGGTGTGACTGGACTCGCTGAGGATAGATTGTGGAGAACCTCTAGGTGTGGCTGGACTCGTGGCGGACAGAATGTGGAGAACCCCAAGGTGTGGATGGACTTGGGGCAGGGTAAAATGTGGCGAACCTCTAGGTGTGACTGGACTCGGTGAGGGTAGAATGTGTAGAACCTTTTGGTGTGGATGGACTCTGGGCAGGGTAAAATGTGGCGAACCTCTAGGTGTGACTGGACTCGGTGAGGGTACAACGTGGAGAACTCCTAGGTGTGACTGAGAATAACTTTTATCTGCGCACCAAGCCAACTCGTTCTGGACACATAGACTTACATGTGTTAGCCAAGTCATGGCCATCATTTAGCAGTTTTTCGTGGTGAACACCATTTTCTCAGTGAGTGGCCTTTAAGTAGTGTGCATGTCAAATGAGATGTCTTTAATCTGAAGAATATCTGCACTTATGTGACCCACTGCGTGACCGACATTGTGGCATCGCGGGTCTTTGTCAGGTCTTTAATGTGTGACATCAGCAGCGGGATTTGTTCTCAAATGATCCATTCTGAATCGGCGCCGCAGCACCTGGTCTCAGCTGTGCTGCTGAATATAAAACATAATCAGTAAAAATGCCCTCTGCTCAGTCTATCTGCTGCTGTAAACTGCTGATTCCACTCGGTTACATTTTTAGTAAACACCTGCTGTTTTGTATTTTTTTATTTATTTAATTTTTTTTTTCCTAGCGCGGCGGGAGCCATCACATCCTGAACAGACCCTATTATTTGGCTGTTTGTACCTGCGCAGCAGACACCTGTCAGCCAGATTAATTACACCACCGTACATGCAAGAATGGAGAAAAATATGAAAAATGCTTCCAGCGTCCAGCAGATATAAGAATGTGAACAAAACCCAAAAGAGCAGATGCATCATGGTTGTATTTTTGGCATCAACAGCACATGTTCATATCTGAGTGTGGTTGACTCTTGAATTTCAAACTGAGTGGAAACCAGCATCAGTGATGCACATCATGTGACCTCAGGCTTCACAGTTCAAAGTGGACTGAAGACTTTGGAAATGGGAGTGGGAGATGACATAAAACCGTTCTCATGGTTTCTTTCTCTTCCATGAACCGGCGACCAAAGTATCAGCTCTGCGCCTGATTACGCCTCATGTCCAGATTGACACGCCCACATGAGCTTAAGTTGTATCGTGATTTAGAGGACGTGACGCTGGGCGTAAAAAATGACGTCTGTGTCAGCTGGCATCAAGTTTAGACATTCTCAGGTTCAACAATGACGATATTTCGGTGAACAGATTTTATTTCATGTTGTACATTTTTCAAAATGCTTATTTCAGATTCACATTTGAGATGTTGCTAAATATGTAAATTAACTGCAGAAGGATTTGGAATTATTGAGCAAACTGTGGGAAAAAAACATTTAAAGGTGGCACCATTTGTGTGCCCAAACTGATTTTTGTACAAAAAATAACCACTTTTAAAACTTTAAGCTGAACCCTTTTCTCCGTCTACACAACTGTGGACGGGGATCCATATTTTGTGCATGGGAAACCGTGCCTGTTGCCATGGCTAAATAAAACCTGATGGGACTACTGACCCCCACCGATCAAGTCCTCTGCTCGTCTACTGTCGAATTATAGTGAAAGACTTTAAAATTAAAAGCCGGAAGTGATGGAGCGGCTTTAACGCAGAGCTTACAGTATGTTGTGCTTTTTTGGGGGGGGCGGTTAATTACGATCAGAAAACGAAAGTCAGCTTCTGTCGATATCCTATATGTTGTCATTTTGCTGAGAAATAATAATTATATATGGTTGGAAACACGACTTGCAGAGTGCTGGGCCTGACCGCGAGCTGCTCTAGTTTTAAAACGTTAAGAAATGGAAAAAAACGCAGGTCTAATTATATTCACGTTTTTGGCGCTAACTACGAGCATCCTGTGGCTAAATTCAATGATTTATCAAGTCAATAAATGTGAAAAATATTTATTGATCAGTAATCTTTGGCACAAAGCTCACATTCACCAACAATTTATTGATTGTGACAAATCTCAAATAGAAGAGCCGAAAGTGCTGTCAATCATCCCAGTTACCCATAATGCACTTTGAGCGCCACCAGCCCCCCCATCAGTTACATCACAACCAACAGTTTTTACTAAACCGAATTCCGATCCAGGTGTGAAATGATTATTCAGGATATATGATGTCATAGTCTGACTTTTTACAATGTATTAAGAGATATATTTTTAATTATTTTGACTTATTACACTGTAATTATCAGTGTCAAAATGCATCTGTAAATGTTCACAATGTAATTGTTTGTCTGTCAACGTTATTTTTGAAAACTGTTTCTGTAGTTGTGGTGATTTTCATCCTTCCCGTAACTAAGGACGACGCACCACAATTTGCTTCTTGTAAGAAAACACGACTTTTCCGAAGCGCTGAGCGACTGAATGACTTTAACATTGAGGATTTTTTTTTTTTTTTTTTTTTGCTGTTAGAAAGATGTAGATTGCCGGCAGCGAGAAAGTTTTCCTTTTCTTTCCCTGTTGTTCTTCCCTCCAAACAATCAACAGCAAACAGCTTTGGACAGATGCAAATCACCTCATTAACTCCCAAACCTAAATCCATTCTGCAGCAGGAGAGGCGAGCAGAAACGAGGAAGAGAAGGGAAAAGACGGGAAGGCAGAAAACAGCCTGATAAAACATCTGCTGGAGTCGCCCATCTGTGCCAAGCCGAGCGAGCGCGGCCCGCTGTGAGAGCGAGAGAGGGAGGTGGTGGGCGAGGAGAAAAGAGGAGGAGATGGAGGCACGGTGCCCACGTCAACAAGTGCCAAGAGTGTGTGTGTGTGTGTGGATGGGAGGGGGAAGCGCATAATGAAGGCGGGGGCTGGATGAAAATCCGCGGCTAACGCTAAATCCCTCAGGAAACAATTAAAGTGCCATTGTTTCTCACGGCTAGCTCGGATTCATGCTATTTTTTCCCTTCATCTCTTTTCACACCTCTCTTTTCAACGATTTATATAAAAAAACACGCGCACACACACACACACACACCCCGGTGTTTTCTTCTTCTCCCCTCTTTCAGAGGGATTTAGCGATTGATACGCCGGAGGCTCAGCTCTGATCAGATGTGTGTCATCGTCGAGCTCGCGGAGAAGAAGACGGCTTCTGGGTCAGCGGAGGACAAGATGTCTGTCTGATTATGGCTGAATAGGAAGAGATTATCCTGGTGCTAAAAAGAGATGATCACATTCTGCAGGCTGAGGTTTAAAGTGGATACAGCAGCGAGTAAACAAAGACGTCAGCTGCTGCGAGGACGTTTTAGATGACAGTACAGCAAACATCGTGAGCCGAGGAGAATAAGTTGGAGTAAACCTCTACAGAGGGGAAATCTCTCGGCGTTTAATCCCACTGTCTGAGTCATAAATCGCTCTGTTTGTCCTCCTAAAAGATGGATTTACAAGCAGGGCCAACAGCCTCTGGAGCCCCTGAACGCCTCGGGTTCACCATGTGTTTGTTAGTTTGTTTTTTTGGACTCCATCAGGGTTGTGCCTTGTCACAAGTTCTATTTATGACTTTTATGGATAGAAGGTGACAGTCCGTAATGGAGGTATCAGAGATTTTTCTGCTGCTTTCAGTTGATGTTGAGACCTTCAGTGCTCAATGGCAATAAGTAAGTAAGTCCTATATAGGCCCTGAGGTGCTTATCTCCGTATTCCGCAGAGTGAAGCGGGCGAGAGTCTAAGACTCCCCCTGGACGGGACGGCAGTCTGACGCAGGCTACTTCCCCAGCCAAGACCGGTGACCATTCACAGCTGGGCGGACTGAGACAATGTAGATTAAGTGTCTTGTCCAAGGATAAAGACAGGTAGCAGGAGCAGGACTCAAACCCAGATCTACAGATTGGCAGACCAGCTCCTTATCCACTGAGCTACCTGCTCTACAATCAACTGATCAAGGGCAAGTTTATCATTGTTAAATGTGTTTTTCTTGCTTCTCTGTAGACATGAATCCTTTAGTTTTAGATTGGTTAAGGTGATAATGAGCCTTTTCTTTAATCTGTATTGATGGGACCGTTAACTCTAAAACCATAGACGTGGGTGGGCCAGCATAATGATCCGTATGTTCATTCAATAGTCTTTATGTTTTTTTAAAAATGGCAAAATATGAAGATTTCTGGAAACATTTTATGACCCTGCGATCCCGAGATAAACTGCATTCTTCCAGTCCACCCAGGTGAAAATGTGGTCCGGCCTCGCCTGGGGAAGTTACCGATGATGGACTGGTGTCTACTAAAGAAACACTGCCAATATTCATGCTTCTGTTTGATGAGTACTTGAAGAACAAGGATTCAAGTCAAGTCTGGGAGCGTGCGCTGGTTCCACATATCCGCTACTCCACGGAACCACCTTGGGTCCTAGATGGCAACCACCCAGGCAGACAACCGGTCCATCCCCACCTCTCAAAAGTAACCATCTATCTGCCGCTGCCAGGTGAAACGTGGGCGTGTCCTTGTCCTTCTCCAGCTGCTGGGGTCCTCAATTCTGAGGCCCCTGCGTGCTGATGACGCTATAAGGCTAGCGACTGCTGTCCCATAATGTCCCCCAGGTATAGTCTAGGGAAGGGGTATATCTTGGGCTGTTTGGCTTCTCACCACAAGCAAACTGCAGCAAAGTTTGTTTGGGACCCGACTGAGACCACGTTCTCCAAACAGTTCCGCTGTGGATGCTTTGTTCTGCACCTGCGTGTGATTGCTGTTTTCATATCTGCCCAGAGGAACTGTAAAAGCAGCCAGACTAAACAGCTCTGGTGTGAAAATTCCCTTTCAGCAAAAGAACTGAACAGTCGCATCGAAATGGAGGCGAAGTGCCGCCAAGAAACGCACCTGAAAAAAAAGACCTGCTTCGGTCCCTCAAAAAAAACGGACATTCTCAATCAGTTTGCAGCATCTCCAGACGTAATTAGCAGCTGGATGTCGAGAAGAACAGCATGAAATGTTATGTTTTGTTCCATTAGTAAGACAGAAGAACACACGTGTGGACAGGAAAGGTCCTGGTCATGTTATGGAGTAGTTTAACCCTTGTAATGTGTTAGAAAGTGGCCCACATCTTTATTGTTTGCGGGTCAAATTTGACACGTGATTTAACTCAGCCTAAAATACTAAAAAAAACAAATTATCATCCAATATTGTTTTTCACCTTATAGCTAACTTAGTTTGTATTCATATCCATGTAAACGGTGTTTTGAATGTTGTTGTTTTTTTTGGCCCCATAGACCTTTCATATGACAATATACCACCTTTAGAATTTACTAAAATGGTGAAAATTCAAAATATCTGTTTCTGAGGATATCATGAAGCCTTGTTCTGATTTAAAAAAAAAAGCAAATGGTACTTTTTACACACCTAAACTTGAAAACAGGTCAAATTTGACCCGAACACAATATAAGGGTTAAACTTTTGCTCAAACAATCCGTGGAGGCGGAGTCACAGCTGGCTGCCAGCGGATTAATGAGGAAACGGTGACGCTCTCGAATGTGGGTGTCGGACATGTAAACTGGTTCGGAGTCAACAGTTCTCGCTCCTCGTGTCCATCAAAGCGGCTCATCCGTGACGGTGCATCTGCGAGCGGAGCTCCGGGCAGCTAATGCTCTGCTGAGGCTACAGCAAACAGCATCAGCGGCTTAATTAGCTGCTTTTTGTCCGCTTTCTCTCTGGACACCTGAGAAGCAGAAGAACTCTCAGCAGCACATTTACTGTGACGTGTTTTTGTTCCACAATGAAGCCGAATTCTGCTTTTATTCCTCGGATTTACAATAAACTCTGTGAAAGTACCAAAGCCAACAAGCAGCCTGTTACCATAGCAACAGTGTGATGAAGCTGAAGAAGTCATTATCCAAAATTATTAAAGAGCTCCAATTGTAGACATATTATTTAATTAGAATATACTTGGGGCCGAAATATATTTTGAAATAAACTTGAAACTGTCATTTAAGATTCATTTCCTCCTGCTTCCAGCCTTTGTGCTGCGCTAGGCTAAATGTATCGTGGACCTGCGTTAGGCTAGGCTAAAGTTATCGTGGGCCTACTTTAAGCCAATCTGAATGTAGATCTGGTTAACCTAGGCTAAAGATAAACTAGGCTGTAAGTTATCATGGAGCTATATCAAGTTAGGCTGAACATAGATTTGTAACGATACGATAAGCTAGGCTAAAAGTGTTGTGAATCTGTTTTGAGGTTCATCTGAAGCAGAAGCTCAAAGTGTTCCATGATGACGCCTCACATTCATCCACTGATGTCGAAATGCTGCCATGCAGGACACTAACCTGCACACTGGGAGCAATTTAGGGATTAAGAACCTTGTCCAAGGGCCCTTGGTGACTTTCCAGTCTTACGAGGATTTGAACCAAGGATACTCTGGTCTCAATCTCACCACTTTAACCTCTAGAACATCACAAAAGGTGGATGACAAGATATCAAGCTAGGCTAAAGGTATTATGGACGTACGTTAAGCTAGGCTAAAGGTATCAAGGACCTACGTTTGTCTTTTTGGAACCAGTGCAGTGATGGTCATATGTTAGTTGGACTCTGGCTCAGGCTGACGCCGCGTAACAAGATTTTTGTAAACGACCACAATTAGATTTTGGCGCACACATTTTCTGACAGAATTTGTGGCAATTTTAAGTCACTTTTGTCAAGAAATAACTGCCGTTTGGACGGAGAGGACATTCCCACAGGATATTCTTCAATGTTATGACAAAAATAGGCGTGGTTCGTAATGAATCAATTCTTAAAAACGAACCTTTAAGAAAGTCACTTTTCATTCATTGTTAATTTGTGTTCCAGCTGCTGGTTGTCCGGATGAATCTGGAGCGGCACAACATCCCTGATGGTGACCCCCGAACAAAACTGGAGAAACCAAGAGAATGATGTCCGTACACGTCGTTTATTTGAACTTTTTTTTTTTACACTGTGACTGTAGATGTTTTGAGGGTCTGAAAACGTCCGTTTTCAATGTCATTGAATGGAAAAACCAAAAAAAAGTCAAAAATATAAACAATAATCTGGAATTTAAAGAATTAAAACTGTCCCCAACGCCCCCCACTCTCTGTCCACTCAAGGCCACACCTCCAATGCTTTTTGCTGGAGGACCGGGGGGGCACTTGTGAAACCATGTGAAAAGCTTGATTGATTGATACGAGTCACACTGACTGCTGCTGGAAAATCACACAACAAAATGAGATGGTTTTTTTTCAAAACAGAACGCAACGCCGTGAAACCATGAAGCATAACATGAAACTGTAGACGTTTTGGTTTTTTTATGGTCCAAATAAATTGCGACGTTAACCGTACAGCGTCCTTGCGCAGCATTAGCATGCTAAATGCGTAGCAGAACGTGACGAATGTGCAAACAAACATACATCCGTACAAATTCCTTATTCAACAGACTAGTAATGAATTATTATTATAAATAATCACTTTTACAGCAAGTTGGCTTTAGACGAATTGAGGGATGAGTAAATATATTGAAGTAACTAAATATCCATTGAAGTTCAGTTAACTCAGTTTCAGTGTTTTAATTTATTTATTTTTGTCTGCCTGGGTGGTTGCCATCCAGGACCCAAGGCGGTTTTAAATGTAATAAACAGAATTAATATATGAACAGTTTTTTCCTAATGATTGAAGGAAAAATTTTAAGTCACGCTCACAGCTTCCAGAGTTCTATTCCCAGATCAACTTCTTTCTTCTTCCTTCCTCCTCAGTAATTAGACGGAGACAACGTAATAAATCAATGCACAAGTGCTTGTCTGGAAGCCGAGGCACTTGAGGAGGCCGGGACATTAATGTGTTCAGCGGAGAAACAGACATAACACCGTAATCCATCCTGCTACACAAATCAACTTATCCCTCGCTGTCGGGCCCTTATCTTCCAACTGTCTTTTTTTTTGTTGTTTTTTTTTAAACCTCACGGTTTTGATAAATCCACTTCCGGTACATTAACGCAGGTCATTGATTACCTCTGAGGTGTAAATGGCCGGCTGATCTTTGGCTCTTACCAGGAAGCACTGGAAACCAGATATTGAGTTCTCAGGATCTAATAATGCAGCGAAAACCAGATTACAGCTGCTTGAGTTCCCAGTCTGCCTGCCGGGGCTTCTGGGACGTCACCTGTGATGGCACCTGGCGGTTTGTCACGGACGGAAGTGAACTTAGCGGCGTAACCGCATCAGGCTGGAACACATTATTCCGGTATTATTCCCACGACATTCATTTGATACAGCAAAAGGATCGGGTTTCTCGGCTGATGACTGTGAGAAAACTGATCCTGACACTCAGAACTGAGGATGGATACAGATCCAGAACCTGCTGCTGCAACGGAACCGAACTAAAAAAACACATTTTAAATCCTCGTGGACACTCTGTGGTGCCCAAAATACAGTTACAATGTAATTACATGGTTATAAGTTAATACTGAAGAGTAAACGAGAGAAATAACTTTAGAAATAACAGATTTAATATTTTGAAATCAGTGAGTTTAGATTTCTGGACAGTTTGATGTAACTTGGAGACATTTTGGAGACGTTTTCACATCACGTTCCACCCTAATGAACGTTGAGACAAAAATTCACACGGACGTCCAATCAGAGTTTATTTATTGTAAATATAAGGATTAAATCATCACTTTTACAGCCAGTTTTCTTGAGACAAGTCAGGGGACAAAGACACGGACATTTCCAAGTCACAGAATATGTCTCTGACTTCATTCCCATCAATCATTAGGAAATATAAACAGTTTGGAACTGTATGTGAAATCTGTATCAAGTACGTAGTTCTCAACAATTGAGTGACCATGCTGGAAGGAGACACATGAGGGAAGCCACCAAGACACCCAGACAGCTCTGAAGGAGTTATAGGCTGCTGTGGATGTGAGTGGAGAAACTGGGAATGGTGCAACATTTATCTGTTTCATCCCTACTCACAGAGAAGGATTGTAAAACAGGAAAACGGATCAAATCTAGGCTCGGGTTTCCCGTGTGCCTTTTGGCAAACTGCAGCTGAAATTTCACGTTCTTTTTTATTTTATTTTTAAGAAAACCCTCGTCGATACCACTTCCTTATGAAGCCGTATAATTGGTGATGCAACACCAAAAACTCTTTCTTGAATATCTCAGGAATTACTTACGATAGAGAGTTGATGTTTGGCTCATATGAAAGGCCTTTGGAAGGTCTTCCAGGCAATGTTGATTTAGTTGCTAGGGTAAACGATGGTTGCTAAGGAAACATTATTTTTTTAATTTCTCAGGAACTACTTATGAGAAACACTTGATGTTTCACTCATATGAAAGTTGTTGTATATTGTAATTTAAAAAAAAAAGTAATTTAAAAAAAGGTTGATTCGTGTTTCTTCCACTCTGGGACATCCCACCTGCGGGGCTGCACTGCGTCTTGTCTTTTTGAACTGTAGGACAGTTGCAGATTTGTCCAACCTTTTATGTGTGTGACATGTTGAGCGTGCATAAATGGCGTCCAAGCTGCTTCACACAAAGTGAAATAAAGTCAACAAAACATCTGAGTGACACAAAGTTATGTGACACAGCTGGCTAACGTTTTTGTCAACGTTTGAAAGTTGTGTAGTTAGCAGGATGACTTTTAATTTGTTGTTTGTGTGTCAGTGGCATTAATTTAAATCAGTCTGAAATTTTGCAGCCCAAATATGACCACAGCTTCAGGTGGCCGGCTCTCAAAGAGTTTATAAATAGATTTTGTCAAGTGACGCAATATAATTTAATAATTTATTACCTTGATTTATCCGACAGGTTCAATTGATTTTAATTAATTCACTAGCCTGTGAACAAGTTTTATTAAGGACAGATATTATGCTGACAGAGATTTATGCCATAAATGAAGTGGCAGTCCTCATTATGCGAATTTATAATCTATCACCTCTTCAAAATGCAATTATGTATTATTAGGCTAATGGCAGAATACAATTCAGAGCAAGGAGACGGGAAAAAAAGTAATCACTCAAAGTGGAAATCAGGTAACGGTGAATAGTTTTTTTTCTTTTTTCTCAAACTAAAGAGTGACAGAAGTTTCCCTTTGCATGTAAGTGTGACTCGGTAATTATATGTGGGTAATGAGTCGATGTTCCTGCATGTTTTGATTGTGTGCAAAAAAATAAAAATCACCTCCACTCCATTTGTCTTCTCATTAGCTTTAAAGCTCTGTTAGTACTGACTGACTTCCTTTCATAATTACACACAGTCTGATCTGCTGCAGCTAAAAAAAATAATAATAATAATAATAATGATGAATTTATCTCAGCAGAAACTCTGCTCTGTGATCTGAGGTTGACCCTTGACCTTTGGAGACCAAATTAAACTACATCACAGATGTCTTAAGGTCAGTTGCACTCAATCATGAGTATTCAGCTCTTAATTGTTTTTGCACGAGCAGCACACTCTGAGATGCATGTTGCTGCATCCTCTTTGAATGACACTTTATCACCACACCAGTCTCCGCCCTCGCGGTCTCAGACTAAGTGAATGATTTTACACTGACTGGAGTGTTAATCCTGAAACCAACACCACTGGGTTTTGACGGTGGGAGGAGAAAACTCTTGCATGCACACACAAAGGTGCTGGGCTTCAGTGGAACCAAACCACCACCACTGTCGCACCTTTCCATCTGATGGAGACGTTCAAAGCGCTTCACAATCATGCTTCACATTCACCCGTGCGCACACACACACATGCCCACACACATACCAATGTCATGCAACATGCTCAACTGCACCCCAGGAGCAATTTGGGGATTAAGGACCACCCCCCCGAAGGAACCTGGATGTGATGACAGGGAGTCGAACAGAGGACCCTCTGGTCACAACCCTGGCGCCTTAACCTCTGCACCTTGTGCAAATGAAAAAAGTATGTACATTGCACATTTTGTTCCAGCTCATACTCTTCTTACCGCGTTGAGGCGGAGCAGCAGTGCCACCTGAGCCGGGATCCTCTCGGTCTGCTGGTCCCAGCCCGGTGACGGTCAGTCCACGCGACGTGACGATGAGCTCTAATGAACGCGCCCTGCAGAAGGGAAAACCCAATGAACCAAAGTGACCGTGACGCTGCTGCAGGCGGCACTTTAACTTGTTAAAGCGTGTAAATGTGTGCGCTTCTGTTACTACAGCATGACACCATCACCTCCAGGCTGCACTGACACGTGCCTCTCGCTCTCCCAGCATGCCTTTCAGCAGCTCTTTGGTGTCGGCTTGCTGACATGAAGGAGCTTTCTCAAAGCCTTCTCCTCCCCTGGGATCTCGGCGGGCAGCGGTGGAGGAGGTGACGCTGTGGCAGCGGTTCGTTATCTCCTCGCTCTCCACACACATTTTTAGTCGTCCTGACCAACAGGAGCATAGAATATGACAACAGATGTGCTGACTTCAACATTTTGTCCAAAGTGGCGTGTCAACACGGTTCAGGTCTGAGATCAATAAGCTCCGGGTCCGGATCTCAATTAATTTTCACTGTATTTGTCTCTTGCTGTACTTGCACACAGTACAGTGTCACTGCGGTTCAGTCCTCTAACATCAACTGGATCTGGACTAAAGTCTGATATCTGAAATTTTTTAACCACTTTACCTCAGCAGAGCTGTGAGGAGGAAAACGCTGCTATAAAGAGATAATTCCAGGAGTTATGGTTCTTACAGTATATACCGTATTTACCCCCTTGGGCTTTTTATTGTTTTATGACAACAAAATAAAAAAACTTTGTCTTCCTTAAGATTTCCTGTCTTTAAAACTGAAAATAGTTGTCTACAACATAAGTATGACTAAATTAAAACTACGAGACACAAACTATTGGATTGCATAAGTATTAATACCCATTAATGTGAGACACTTTACAGCCCAGATTAGCAACATTTCCAAGTCACAGAAAAGCTGCTGGAATTCACAAAAAGTACTAATTTAATAAAATGCAGAGAGTCTGAGACAATATTCACTTATGGAGACATGAGTCCCTGGACAGAGGTGTTTGGTGATGCTGATATCTTTGCAGGAGAATGAAGGTCCAAGTCTTTAGGGTCCCGGTGCTTCCTGTCTTACTGTGTGGTTGTGAGACTTGGACTCTAACCAGTGACCTAAGGGGACGACTGGATGTCTTTGGTACAGGGTCTCTTTGGAGGATCCTTGGGTACTGTTGGAATGACTGTGTCAAACAAACGGTTACTTAGGGAGCTGTAGATGAGGAGTATAACTTGCATTGCGAGGAAACATCAGCTACGATGTTTTGGCCATGTGGCAGATTTCTCTGTGCCTGATCCAACACGCAGGTGCCTCAGTGTCGAGGACCCCAGCTGCTGGAGAAGGACAAGGGCACGCCCATGTTTCACCTGGCTAAGGACACGCCCACGTTTCACCTGGCTGTGGCAGCTAGATGGTTACTTTTGAGGTGGGGATGGACCGGTTGTCTGCCTGCGTGGTTGCCATCCAGGACCCAAGGCGGTTCCATGGTGTGGTGGTTTCTATAACGCGCAGCACCAGCGCCTGCTCCCAGACCTGACCTCGTTAAACTCTGTCTGTTGGTTTGACTTTTTCTTGCATTTTTTCATCATTCATTGCTGTCCAACCAATGTTTATGATTAAATTATGACTTGAGCACAAAATTCTTTTTTTTTTAATAGTTCTAGCCTCTAATTAATTCTCAAGGTGCACTAGATTGATGCATTAAACTTTAAAAAGTGCAAAACTCAGACCCCCACAGCAGGTCCGACGTCCACCCGCCACCATCTCACAAAATCCTGTCAGAAACATTGCAGTCAGTTTTTGCCCAGTTTTGAAGTATTTAATTTCATTATCGAGTTCAACAGCAACATCAAATGCCATCAGTGTTTTTGTGTGTGTGTGTGTGTGTGTGTGTGTGTGTGTGTGTGTGTGTGTGTGTGAAACGAAGCTGTAATTTACTGATAAAAATATATATTCACAGTGGAAAATATTTCTTTGACATATAATTTGTACTTTGATTATTATCAAGTTTCGATTATCAATGTTTAAAAGCAAACAAACATCAGCAAACCGCTCCGTTCCCAAAGCCTGCAAACGTTTCCCATGAAAATCAGCCAGAGCGTGACGCCAGGCCATTTTCTGTTTTGATAAAACGAGCCGCCGCTGCCTGCAGTATGAGTCTTTAACCACAGAAGAAGAGCCGAGCTGAAGGAGGGAGAAAAAATGTGGTGTCACCCGTTGAACGGCGAGAAACGAGGGACAAGGGGCTTAAAAATGACAATACTTTATCCTTAAATTGTTTTGAGAGCCTCCTGCCAGCCGGGTCATTAATCAGCCTGTCCGACGGTCCTTCTGGCGTTTCTGGGGAGCGACTGCACGGCGGGGGCCGTGACAGGTGAGCCATCTTTGCTGCTCAGGCATCACCCCCCACCCCCCCTTCATCATTTAACATTTAATCGAAGCT
>OMMV01184765.1:0-17587 GCA_900302635.1 Chatrabus melanurus | reverse complement strand
AGGCCCCCCCCCCCCCCGAACTAATCCAAACCAACTTTTTCAGGTTCCTTAGATGACCGCAAAACATGAACAGGATGTTTCTGAAATTGAAAACTGGCCTCGAGCCAGATATTAAAGACACTGTCCAAAATGGCTGCCACAACAGGTTGTTTTCATTAAAATACATTCAGCGAGATATAGAGGACTTAATTTTCAAAAGTATTCCATGAGCAGAAAATTTTAGGTCACAATAAATACATTTGTGCCTCAGTAATTTCATTCACAAATTTTAAATTCAAGGTAATGTCCAAAATTGCAGCCAATGGATCATTTTCCATTAAAATACCCATAAAATGAATCACAGTAACAAATAACAGAATCAATAATAACAGAACATCATATTTTGACAGGCATTTTGGATGGCGTCTTGAGTATCTGTTTTAGGCCAGTTTCTATTTTTGGGCACTTGCTGACTGTGTTTGTGTTTTGGGATTGTCTCAAGAACCTAAAAAGTTGGTTTGGTTTAGCTGGTGGCGGAAGGGTGAAAGGGGGTGGTCCTCTAGCGTCTCTACTATACAGGAAAGGCAGAAATAGAAGAAATGAAATTGGGTGTGAATGTTGTTGACTGTGACTCGGTAGAGCAGGTTGTCCGCAAAACCCAAAGGTCACTGCATCGATTCCTGACTGCTTCTGCATGTCAAAGTGCAAAATGCTTAGGACATTATTTTGCACATTTAAGTTAATTTAACACTAATTGACCATGTTTATTTTACCTAATGAAAATAAGTTTTGATTGTTGAAACATTTAAGTGAACTGAACTTAATTGGTTTGAGGTAAATGGTTTCCTCAGAATGTTTGAGTTGAACTAATTTCTCAGGTTTTGCAGCGTTTCTTTGGGAAAGAGGATTCATGCTCCTTTTGCCTTCTCTTGTGATAAACAATATAATAGGTGTGATGATCCATTTCACAAAAATTGATATCTGAGATGCACATTCAGCACAGTAAATAAAAAAACAAAACAACTGAGCCTGTGAAGACTTCTGGTTGTTGCAAATGCTGCAAATGCTGGAAAGTCACTTTAATGCAGAGTTGTTCTGTCACACTGTTAACAACAACAATACATCTGTGAAAGTCACAGTATCATACCTGAATAAATAAAAGTGCAAAAACAAACCCTTAGGCTGATCTAAGCAGCCCCTTAGTGCTGTGCTTAATTTCATGAAGTATGTACTCGTAATCACTTGTCAGCTTCTCATTTGAGTTCTGTTCTTTTTCAGAATCCATCTGTATTCCTGGAGTCGGCTCTTCTGACGTGGAACAGCGAGATGCGTTTGAGGCCACACTTCAATTTTACAGCGTTCGCTGACCACTTCAGGGCTTTATATTTAAAAAAAAAAAGAAAAATCATCTCTCTTTCTTCACTGCTTTAGTGGAATTGATCAGCTGCTTCCTGGCTGTAAATAAAGAGCCATACTGTAATCCATTTGATAAATATCAAACAAAATAAAGCAATCAGCTGAAAGCAATTTGCATGTCTGTGCTGAAGCCAGCGGCTCGTGATTTTCTCTGCTGTCATCTATCATAGACCACACGCTCGGGCCAAAATACACAATACCCCCAAATTGCTGTCATATGGAGTGCAAGCCCTGAAAAAAAGCCCTTCATTTTTCCTTGTCTGTACTTCAAATAAAGTTGTATTTGTTAAATAACTGGGAGAGGGTTTCTTTTTCCTCCAATGCAACTGTTCAAAGGGAGGGATGGTGTAATGTGCCATTTCCTTTGTTTGTTGAAATCTTGGCTGCAGGACTGTAATCTAGATGGGTTTGATCTGGGAGTAGATTCCGCCTGTTGAATTTTGAACAACCGTAAATCCACATAGGCTGAAATCTGACTTTTTTCTCCACTGTTCCTTTTTTACCAGCTACGTCTTTGTGCTAAATTTTTTTATCTTGATGCTCGTACTATCAAGCAGGCCAGATACTATAAGGTTGGGACGACTAATGAAAATCATTAGTCGACTGGTTGAGTACCATTAGTAGTTGAGTAGTCAAAGACTAATCTTGACAGTAAATGAATAAGGTTAAATCTAAGCAGTGACACTCAAAATTGAATTTATTTTAAATAACAATGATAGAACTACAAGTTGAAAACATGGCACAAACACAGTGAACTCCATGGAAACAATGTTTGCGGTACCTCGAGATGCAAGATATTTATTTAAAGCCCTTAAAGCTACAGTGTGCAGAATTTAGTGTCATCTGGTGATGAGGTTGCAGATTGGTTTAGTTGGTGGGGGAGGGGTGAAAGGGGTGGTCCTATAGCTTCTCTACTATACAGGAAAGGCAGAAATAGAAGAAATGAAATTGGGTGTGAATGTTGTTGACTGTGACTCAGTAGAGCAGGTTGTCCGCAATACCCAAAGGTCACTGCATCGATTCCTGACTGCTTCTGCATTGACTTGTCTAAAGAAAACTGGCTCTAAAAGTCATGATTTACTTGTGTTATACTAAAGGGTGCCATTAATTATGAAAGCCAATATTTTGGCTTTGATATTTTTATTTAATTTGTATCAAGTTGTAGAGATTTGTTTTCAGTTTGAGTTTAAAGAGAATCCTATATCCACTGTGCGATCCTCCATTTTCAAAAAATGAAGGTTCTCAAACTTGTTAGCCTGCACTAGCAGACTAACAACCAGTAGGCAGTGCATAAGGGAGCAACCACTGATTCCTCTTCTTTTTTCTTCAGTCTTCTGGCCATGCTCCAAAATGCAAAAGGCGGAGGAAGCAGGTCCCTACTGTATCAACATGGCAGCCTTCATGAGGGGACACGCTCCCATGTAGATATGAAGGACTCATTCTAAGCTTATGAAAGTAATTATACACTAATGAACAGATGGTTATGAACGCTGTATTCTATTTCTGCTAGTAAACACCCCTAAATCCTACATACTGTAGCTTTAAGCGAAGGGCGTGCTGCCTGCTGGTGGATGTTGGCCTGTGCTGGTTCCTGCTTGATCTCTGTCCTCTGTGAAACAATCTCTACAAGGGTACCCTGTCTGTTTTTGATAGCTGTGCAGGAAAATCTGAATTACCTGACTAGTCGACGACAAGAACATTAGTCGACTAGTCAGGTACTAGCTAGTCGTAGCTGACTATTACATCTAGTCGTCCCAACCCTACTATAATCCAAAATGCCATAGACATATCTTCTCTCCAACACAGAGTCAGAATTCACACATTATGCACAGTGGCAGAGGTTCAACAGAAACAAGATAAGACTGATGTGTTGCATTTGGGTCTCGCTCCACCCTTTTCTCAACGTTTTCTTTCAGCTAAAATGCCAAGCAGAGCATCACTCACCCCGTTACGTGGCTGTGAGCCGGTTCTTTCAAACATGGAAACAGTAAAAATAAAGAGACATGAATTGTGCAATTTTTGGGGCTGCACCTCTCCCTCAGCAAGAGAGGGAAAAAAATGAGCTGGACAAAATCCTGAGCAGAAGGCAGTCCTGCTGTATAGAAGCTGGAAACTTTGATTCTTTATGGAGGGCCATGCAAGACATAAGTAATTCTGAGACTCTCACATACATACATTCTCTCCCACATACATATATTCACCCTCACAATGCATATATTGTCACACATACGATACATATCCCATTGACCTACCTGCACAGTGGGTAGGAGTTGAGCTACCAATATAGAGACATGTGTTTGATTTCCATTCATGCTATCTGTCTGTGCCCTTGGACAAGACACTTTTAATCGTCTGCACGGTCTCAGTCCACCCAGCTGTAAATGGGTACCACCCTTGGCTGGGGAAGTAATCTGCGATGGACTGGTGGCCCATCCAAGGGGACTCGTAGACTTTCATCCACTTCAAGCTGCGGTATCTGGGGATATGCACGGCAACCAATGGGCCTCAGGGCTGATATAGGACTTATTACTATACTTAACAGTTTACAAACACCAAGATGAATGTCTCTTTAAACAGTACAGAAAATTCAGGGAGAATCCAGAAATTGATGGAATTACTTTTAAAAGCCTCCAGCCTTTAGAGCAGGTAGCTCAGTGGATAAGGAGCTGGCCTACCAATATGTAGACCTGTGTTCAAATCCCACTTATGCTACCTGTCAGTGTCCTTGAACAAGACACTTAGTCTGCATTGTCTCTATCCACCCAGCTGCAAAAATGGGTACCGGCCTTGACTGTGGAAGTAAATGTGAGACATCATTACAAAGCGCTTTGAGCATCTGCTTGATGGAAAAGCGCTATAGAAATGCAGCCCTTCCAAATGACTAATTGGCATAATTTGGGATTAATTGGAGAACCTTTGGTTGCATTTAATGACCTAACTGAAGAACTAGTGCCTTCTTGCATTTAAGAGTTGGAAAAACATCTAAAGAATTAAGCCAAGGCTTCCGGAGCACAACCGTGAACCACCATAAGACCTGTTCCTCTTTGGATCCATCTCAAAAAGATTCAAGGTATCATGAAAAACTGTACGATCTCTTATACAAAAATATAAGAAGCTTGAGAACATCTTCTTCTTTTGGCTGCTTCTGTTAGGGGTCACCACAGCAGATCATCTGTCTCCATCTCACCCTGCCCTCTGCATCTTCTTCTGTCACACCAGCCACCTACATGTCCTCCCTCAGCACATCCATAAACCTCCTCTTTGGACTCTCTCTTCTCCTCCTGCCTGGTGGCTCCATCCTCAGCATCCTTCTCACTATATACCCTGGATCCCTCCTCTGTAGATGCCCAAACCATCTCAATCTCGCTTCTTTGACATTGTCTCCAAACTGTCCTACCTGTACTGTCCCTCTGATCTGCTCATCCTGTCCATCCTCGTCACTCTCAAGGAAAATCAGAGCATTTTCAGCTCCTAAAACAGAACGTACAAATTTTAAAGCCCAAATTAACACCAAACATTTGTTCTGAAGGTCCAAGAGAACCTCAAGATCACAACTGAGGAATTGATGGACTTGGATTCATCAGATAGAAATGTGAAATCGTCCATCATGACCAAGACTGTCAACCTGTCAACCCCAGACCAAGTCTTGCGAGACAAATATTTACTTATGTACACTCTGATCCTGAATTAGTTGTCTTTACTTGAAAATCGTGTGGAACCTGTTTCCTTAAACTACTTATGATTTTACACCTGGTGAAACTAAACGGGTCAAGTTATGTTAACAGCGAACTTTAACTGGATGTAACGGACTTAAAGTTCTATCTTAATACAGCTTAACCTGTTAAGATTCACCTTTTGAAAAAGCTTAAGTTAAGGCTTAAGTTAAGTTTAATGCAACAGCTTTCCACACGATTTTTAGTAACACATACAAATACTGGAGAGTAGATGCATTATACACATAGGGAGGTAATAGTCAAGAGATTAAAGCGGTGGGCTTGTGACGACAGGATCCTCGGTTCGAATCCCCGCCAGACTGGGAAATCATTAAATTGTTCCTGGTGTGCGGTTGAGCCTTGCATGGCAGCACTCTGACACTGGTGTGAATGTGAGGCATCACAGCAAAGTGCTTTGAGTGTGAAAGCGCTATATAAATGCTCTCCATATACAGTCATGTGAAAAAATTAGAACACCCTTGAGCTTCTACCCATTTAAATTTTTTATGACATCAAACTAAACAAAAAAATTCAGGCTTCTTAATAAAAAAAATTCTAAAATTTCTCAATCGTCTCAATCGTAGAGCAGGTAGCTCAGCGGATAAGGAGCTGGTCTGCCAATATGTAGACTTGAATTCGAATCCCGCTCATGCTACCTGTCTGTGTCCTTGGACAAGACACTTAATCTACATTGTCTCAGTCCACCCAGCTGTAAAAAAAATGGGTACTGGCCTTGGCTGGGGAAGTAAATGTGAGGCATCATTGTAAAGCGCTTTGAGCATCTGCTAGATGGAAAAGCGCTATAGAAATGCAGTCCATTTATTTATTTATATGTCATACTATTATTTGAGCAACGTTAGTTTGGTCAACCGAACTTCAGGAGTTCAGTTTGGTCCACTCAGAGGACTGAGGTGCTTGGGCCAATTTTCACCAAACTTGCTGTATGCATGTAGGTTGACCTCAGAATTGCCCTGAAGGTGTTTATTTAGGCAAAGGTCATTGGGTCAAAGGTCAAAATTTTGTTTTATCTGTCAGTTTGTTTCCCAACTCCTCCCAGTTCCTTTGGCGGATTTCCACCAATCTTGATATGTGGATGAGAGTCAAACCCAGAATTGCCCTTTAAGGGTTTGTTTTGGCAAAGGTCACAGTCATTGAAGTCAAAATTATGATTTTTCACTCCAATGTCCACCAAAGTTGGCACACATATGTAAGTAGGATCTGGAATTGCTCGGGTGACATCAAATTTACCAAAATTCAATCATTGGGGTCAAGTCACTGGGGTCAAAGGTCAAATTGAAGTTTTTCACTCTGATTTGCACCAAACTTGGCACACATATGGAGGTGGGTTCTGGAATTTGGAAGCAAGGATATTTTGGGTCCATACAGTCCTTTTAGTTGTTGACATTCAACAAAACAGTGTTGAATTAAGGTCACCAGCCACGCATTTGGTTGAACTCAAACACTTCCATATCATCAGCTTCATAAAGACTGTACAACATGTCGGATTCTACTTTGACCACATCGATAAAGTAGGACACCACTGGCTCTGGGTTTCAGACTTTTGCTGATCATCCTCACTAGCACAAACCTTCACTCCTGGACCACATCACTATTGTTAAGAGCTTTGATAATGGAGGTAAAATAGCATTATTTTAACCCCCTTAAATCCATTCAGACCAGTCCTCTCTCATGTGACCCTGCACCGTCTGCCAATTAGAGTTAATGTGGGGATCCTGTGAAGTGCGCTGCACCAACAACACCAGACACTGACACAATGTCATTCACCACCTTACAGGTAAGACCAAATGCTTTTTAAGCAATCAATAACAAAGAAAGTGTCATTGATTTGTCCCGAACATTCCATTTGAAGCGGTTTTATTCACTCTATATTCAATGAACACAGAACTGAAGGCTTTCAAATGGTCCATTGTTAATCATATTAGCAAAGCAAACATAATAATAAGAAAAAATACAACTTTCATTACAGTCAGGTCCATAAGTGTTTGGCTGGTGACACAATTTTTGTAATTTTGCCTCTGTACACCACAGTGGAGTTGAAATTAAACAATCAAAATGTGCTTCCGACCTTCAGCTTTAATTCAAAGGGGTTTAACAAAAGTTTTGCATTAACCATTTAGGAATTGTGGTCATTTGTATATGTATAGTCCCTCTATTTTCAGAGGCAATGTCATTTGAAAAAGTAAATTTAAGGATTAATTTTAATGCTAATGATCACTTTTACAGCCAGTTTTTTTTTTTTTGACAAGTCAGGGAATGGATACATAAACATTTCCAGGTCAATGAATATGTCTTGGACTTCATTTACATGAATCATTAAGAAATACAAACAGTATGGTAAATCTGTCTGGGGTAGGCAGTTCTCAAAAACTGACTGAGTAAAATTTCAGCTAGCATTTGCCAGAGACGTGAGCCTACATTTGATCTGTTTTTTTCGCACGAGAGCCCTTGTCTGTTCCACTCCACAATGACGCTGTGACTGGTGGTACAACATATTAAAGTTGCACCATGCACGGTTTCGCCAGTCACTGTCAGAGAAGCCTATAACGTTCAGAATTGTCATGAGTGTCTTGGTGGCTTCCCTCACTAAACTTCTTCTTGTACAGTCACTCAGTATTTGAGAACTGCTTCCTCCATTCAGACTTACCCTACTGTTTGTATTTCTTAATGATTGATGTAAATGAAGTCCAAGACATATTCAGTGACTTGGAAATGTTCATGTATCCATCCTCTGACATGTCAAAAGAAAACTGGCTGTAAAAGTGAAAATTTATATTAACAATAATCCTTATACTTAGTTTGTCCAATTACTTATGGTCTCTGAAAATGGAGTATCTATACAAATGGCTGTAATTCCTAAATGGTTAATACAAGAAGTAGAAGAAAGTCCTATATTGGTGCCGGTGCTTATCCCGGATTCCTTTGCGCGGCGTGGATGAGAGTCCACAACTCCCCCTGCATGGGATGCCAGTCCATCACAGGTTCCACAGCCAAGGATGGTTACAGCTGGGTGTACTGGGACGACGCAGATGAAGTGTCTTGTTCAAGGACACAGACAGGTAGTATGACCAGGAACACCTGCAGCCACACCCTCTCCTCTAACACACACACAGAGTCTAACTCATGGTGTCTCAAATGCGATTTTCACGCATGAAAGCTCGAACCAAGGTCTCCAACAAGTTTTTTAAAATTTATTTTTGTCATTTTTTCCAGTTTGTTTTGGTTTCACATTGTATTTCTGCGAATGCACCCAAGATATTGAGACAGACGCATGCAACAGACATGCACATATACCTGGCTTGTCATCTTCACCCACGTGGGCTGCAGCTGTACTTCCAATTGATCAGTATGTAGAAAGACGCGCGTGTGACGTCGATGGCAGGTTCACTTCAGTTCATTTCCTTGCTGTTGTCATAGTATTATTATTATGGTATTACTACCAGCTGCAACAACTTCACGTGCGAGACTACAGGAATATGCAAGACTTGTTCCAAGATGACAAATGAACAACATTCTTGTGCGAAAATTGTGTCGTTGCTATAGGAAAGAGGGAGAAATGTATAAATAATCCAGTGAGCCACAGCAATTCTGTGGCAATTCTGGGAGAGAGCAGTAAGGTGAGTGACATCGCCTACTTTTCTGAGTTTCTTTAATTGGTCTGAAAATCCAAAAATGATTTCACACTATAAACAAACTGAACCTTGGTAAACATTTGTTCCAGACTGAAACTGCCTCTTTGGGCTGGACTGAAAATTGACTGCTTCGTCTGGACTGTAGTCTGGGGCAGTTTTCACACCTCTTGGATCAACTGAAAAATCCCAAAGTCCAAACCAATCAGGGCAGGTGTGAACACAATTAGAGCAGCTAAGCGTGATTTCACACCTATCTTGTATGGTCCGGACCTTCGGAATTTTCAGTTTGGTGTGAACCAAAATAGCAGCTGTAACAGCTACCTCGGACCACGGGCCGAACCAAAGGACTAAAATTTGATCCGACCAAAAGAGGTGGTCTTGGTCCAGATCAAACTGAACTATGTTCGGTTCGTTTGTGAAAACACTTTTTGGATATTCCGGACTTCCGGACCAATTACAGGAAGTTGAGGGGTTATCGTTATCCATTAAAAAGTAGAAGAAGAAAAGAAACAATTAGTAAAAATGAGCAGCAGGAGCCCATGGGGAGAGGAGGAGAAGTTTATAATTGTGATTTGGTCAGAAAAATAAAAAGTAAAAGTCAACTTGAAAAAAAAAAAAGCATAAATATTTTCTCCATTTAAACGGAACTACCCGTTATAGTGAAAACAAGCTAACTTCAGACACACATGTCAAAAACAAACACAATCACTGTCAAGTATAGGGAGACACACAGCCTACATAGATGGTTGTGGAAAATTCTTTTGTGCTGAAAAGATTGCAGTATGATACCAAACTAACCGGACCAAATGTATAACATGAACCTTGGTACAGATCTGGTTCTGGACTTGCAGGTGTGAAAACACCATGACAGTCCAGATATAGACTTCCGTGACATATGTCACAGAGGTTTGCTTTTTGCAGGAAAATTTCTACATGCACACACACACATAGAATTGCAGGACTTTGGAGATGTTGAACACCAAACCTCAAACATGTGAAACTGTAATGTGACAATAAAATCTGATTTTGCTCTATAGGACCCCTTTAAGGACAGTCGGCATTACAGTAAATTTTATTCTCTAAATATTCATGTTTTCCTCTCCAAAAAAAAAAAAAAGAAAGAAAAAGAAGAAAAAAGAAAAAAAAGTTTGCACAGCTCCTGTTCCATGTCCTGCTGTCTGACTGATGGGTGTGAACTTTCTCTCGAGGCGGGGAGAAGCCTGCGTGGAGCGCACTGGTGCCGCTGGTTTGATTCCCAGCCACCAACTTTTAGCAGGGGGAGTGTTCTGTGTTGAAAAGAGAAACGGAGAGAGAAAACAAATCTTTCTGGTGTTCCACGGGAATATCTGGATGTTTTTTGTTTTTTTTTGCTGTCTTATTGTTGGGAAAATGAAAACTTTTAACGGACTTTGTTTTCGATGTTTTGTGGAGGTTTTCCACGCGTGACGCGTAGCCATGTGCTGTCCCACATCCAGTCCAGCAGCACCGTCGCGTTATACTCTTATCTCACTGCTTCCAATATTTATCACAGAACTGGTAATTAACACGATCTTGCATTGCTGTTAATTTCGCTGAAATGAAGGACAACACGGACTCGGGATTTTTTGGCACTTTGTGAATGCAGCTGTAATCACGAGCGGAGCCTCAAGTGCATAAATGGGTCCATCATGAGAAAGAGACAATCAGGCTCCTTTATGCCTCAAGATCAGCTGCAGTTTCTGCACATTGTCTCTTATGAATAGACCGATCTCCAATTGAGCCTCTTCACTTTGGAGATTTTTCGATTTTCGATTATAGAGCCGTTGAAATTAGGATGCGCCGCTTGTTTTTTTCCCCTCTTTTTTCCCCTCGTGGCTCGGTTGCCTTTTTTGATTGACAGATGAAATTGACACTCGGGCTGCCACTTATCAAACGAAACATTTCAATCCACCGCTAATTGCACATGTACTCCCATCCTTTCTTTTCACAGCGTTTGATTGCGCGGGCACACAGCCTCCTATTGCGCACAACAGCAGTGATCGATCCTATATAGTTTTTCCCCCCCTCTTTCTAATTGCATCAAAATTTCTTTTGTTGCCAGGGTTTAAATGCAGGAGAAACTGTTTTGCGTTGTTTTGGACCGGATATAGTGTGGGTTGGGGCAGAGATGCGTAATGAGAAGAACGAGCTCCATCTTCTTTCCAAATAGGCAGCGTTCAACACCACAAAATGGTAAGTCACAAACATTTGGAAGACTTGATTTTTTAGATTTTCTGAGGAACGTTTCTTCTCATCTTGTGCTTTTCTTAAGCTTCCCCTCCTCTTCTTTTTCCTACATGCGTAATAACGCGCGCAGGGCGCTATCAGGGGGAACCTGGATCATAAATCATCCAAAAGTTAATTGACGCGCTCCTGTATGCAGATATATTTAAGATCATCCTACATTTTACGCATTTTAACAGCAAATTAAGTCGTGTATAACGGAAATCAATCAATCAAATAATTTTTCTCGGATATTCGCATTTTTAAAGTGAGACTGCGCTCTAAAAAAAGAGATCAAATAAAATAAATTAAGACATGTTGAAACCAGCAGTGAATTTCTTCTCGGAATAAAAGCCTCTTTTTGAAACAGTCTAAGTCGGAGGTGAAGAAGGAGTCTGGTGAGGAGTTCAGCCCGTCGGAGGCCTCCTGTCTTTGCTCTCCTCAGGCGGCCAAAAACCAGTGTGCAAGCTGCGGCATGGAGATCCAAGACCGATACCTGCTGAAGGTGAGAAAAGAAAAAATATTTAGACTGTAAATAATGTTTTAAAAAACTATCAAACTCGAATTCACACTCCAGACCGTTTATTTTATCCTCACATATTTTCATTGAACTTTATTTTCGTGTGGGTTTTTTGTTTGTTTGCTTATTTGCGTAAAATATGCTTATAATTTTTACTCAATGAAATGCAATTTTTGTACGTTTTTCTGTTTTAGTTTGGTTACGATCTTTTTTCTTTTTCTTTTTCTTTTTCCCCTTTTCTCCAAATATTTTGATCTGCGTGGGAAAACATCGCGTGGGCAGACTTTATTTTGACTGGACAAAGGCGCGCCGTGTAAATAGAGGCTTTTCCCGACAGCGATTACTGATTATTGATTGCTGTGTGGTTTCTCTTCCCCGATGACCTCAGGTGAACAACTTAAACTGGCACCTGGGATGTTTGGAGTGTTCAGTGTGCAGAGCTTCACTGCGCCAACACAGCAGCTGCTACGTGAAAAATAAAGAAATCTACTGCAAACTGGATTATTTCAGGTAACATCAGCCTTCCTCGGGCGCGTTTATTCTTTGCCACACTTTTAAAAGATCATTTTGTGAATGGACCATCTTGGAGACTTGAGCATCTCTGCATTTTTTAAAATGATCTAATTTGCCAATAAATAAAAAAATAATGCAATATAGCCCAACAAGTACTAAAGGTAAATGAAGAGTTGCTTGGGGTTCGATTTTTAAAAGAAATATGTTACAACTCTAGTTTCTATATCATTAATGTAAAATGAGTTACATTATTTTAAATAGTCAAACAGTAAAAATAAATTAATTAAAGCTACAATTCAAATATTGATTTTGCATTATTCAATTTTATTTTCCTTTATTTTGGCGTTAAATTTGTCAGCGTTGTCTCATCCTGGATCGTTGGTATCTTTTATTTTGTAAAAGATTTTTTTCTTTGCACGCAAAATACGCTGCATTGATTCATGCCTTTTTAATTATATGCCTTGAATTTATTTTGTGTATTAAAAACACAAAAACATACGCATCAATATAAAATATAAATATATAAAATTCATTATTCCTTTTCCTACATCGTAATCTGAAGTCCAAAATGTTTAAGGATTTTTTTGGTTTTTATGTCTAATCGACTTCAGAACATCCTTGGTTTTTTAGAACATACAATTTGATATTTTGAGGATTTATAATTTTTGACAAAGATGCTCTCAATTAAAATAAAGAGCTTTTAAACTAATTATTCTTATCTTTAAATTTGACTCACGAACTTTAATTCGTAAATCATTTGACCTTTAAACTCGAATTTAAAATATTTTTCATTCTTTATAACCCATTTCTACATAATTTGACATCTCTGCTTGGGGAAATACCTCCTGCAGTGCTTCAAAACCAAGCACTGAAGGAGGCTTCAGGATTTTCTCTCATGAGAGATTTTCTACCACAACAGTTTCTATCAGATTATTCTTCACTCATTACACTTTAAAGAGCAGCAGGTGCAGATATAAACAGGGGCGTAAACAGCATTTTCAGAGGGGAGTGCTGAAATCAGTCCCCAAGCTTATTTAAGTTCTATTTTAATATCTGCTGCAGTACTTAATATTGCTTTTAATTGATATAGAAATTTCGTTTACACGTAATAAATAGGGAACCACATGACACAAATTTATTCAATTTATTCCACACAAATCACCACCATTAAATGTAAGGTCTGGGGACGTCTGAGCAAATAAATAAAGAAATATTAATCAGGCTTCCTTGTCCAAAAATTGTAAAACAAAATTAAAAAAACAAAACAAACAAGCAAAAAAACAAAATCCTTTAATCTCAATGTGAAAAAAATAATACTCAGCTGTGCTCACTTTTAATTACGTTTCTTATTTAGTGATTGACTGGGAAATGTTCTGGTAAAGATGTTATAATTATGTTTTATTAAGGGACGTGTGCACTTATCTAAACCATTATTTTGTGTTTTCCATTGTTATTTAATTTAGATTATATTGCCTACATTTCCCTTCACTTTAACAATAAAGAACATAAATTAAAAAATTTTTTTTTATTGGATTAGATCCCAGAAGGGAAATGACAGTGTTCCAGCAGCAATTTAAGCATACGACTCACGTACATACATATAGTCCACAAATACAACCTGACGTAGGTACAGAGGCATAGTATGTCCAAGATTAAAGTATTCCTGCCAGATAAATAAATAAATAGAATAAAATGGAATCAGAATCTGTGCCAGGTTACACTGCCAGGTGACTCAATAGGATAAAATATAGCTCTCATTGTGCCATTAAAAGTATAACATGCAAATGTAGAGGGGAAAAAAAAAAGAAGCCCTCCAGCTCAAAAGATTATTCTCCTCTCTCTGCTCAGAGGAGAGTCATCATAAAATGCGATTGCAGTGGGTAAAAAAGTCTTTCTGTAGCGACCTTTTTCTGCAGCTAGCGCCTTGTCCACACTACTCCATTTTCACAGGAAAACAGCTAGTATCTGTCTATAAGTTGGCAAAGCATCCAACTGAAAACACTATTGTTTCAACAGTAGATTGTGCAGGAGATGCAAGATATTGTCCATTATATTAAGTGGTTTGTGCAGCACGAAATATAGAATAATTCAGATTTTTCATATCATTTAAAAAATGCAATTTTCTTATGCATACCAAGATTTTGCATCATTATGATCATCATCATAAATGTATTTGTATTGCACCATGTCAAATAGCTGGTACAGAGTGTTTTACATAACAGTACAAGGCTTAAGCAAAAAGGACAATTAAAAATAAGCATATAAAAGATGGAAAACAACATATGACTAAGACAGAGTTAAAATGATCCTCAGTAGGCTGTAATTTTATGATGTATATATATATATCTTATAAATGTGTTAAATTTGTATTTAAAGGACTCCACAGAATGTAACTGTGTAATCTCAGCAGACCAACCATGTTTGTTATATGGCTGAGATTTATTTTGAAGGGTCAACAGGATTACTCAGATTCTTTTAAATATTAAGTAAATTTTTGTCCAAATTATGCTGCAATCCTGCATGTCAGTCCCTCACTCAGTCTCTGAACCTGCGAAACAAAATAAAAATCCTCATTTAAAATCCTACCCAACCTTCACCTGCCTTTTAATTCCTCACAGTAGGTTTGGCACCAAATGTGGCCAGTGCGGGCGTCAGGTGTATGCCAGTGACTGGGTGCGGCGGGCCCGGGGCAGTGTGTACCACCTGGCCTGTTTCGCCTGTTTCTCCTGTAAGAGGCAGCTGTCCACCGGCGAGGAGTTTGGCCTGGTGGAGGGAAGGGTGCTATGCCGCAGCCACTATGACGTCATGCTGGACAACCTGCGCAGAGCTGCTGAAAACGGTACAGACACGTCACCAACGATGCAATCTGAAGGTCTCTGGTGATCCAATGTGGAAACACAACCTTTGGTAGATGGAACCAAATATTCTGGCACCTCTGGATCACTTCAGCCCCAAAGATGCAAATGTTTAATTTCCTCTCAAGTAGCTTTTTCCCCTTCGACACTATTTGACGATATCACTTACATATTCGCTGTGTGCTCATTCCATCTCTGTCAATGACATCAGTTGCATCACAATCAAATATGTTTTTTTTGACTGCAACCTGATGTCAAATATACATAAAATAGTTGATATCTCATGCATCATTTCCCCACATTTGTAAGGAATTTAGTAAGACATACATTATATCTTTGTGCACTTCTTGGATTAAAAAAAGACATCAAAGGGTGTGAAAACAATGAGATCATAATGATGTTTCCTGTTGCAGGATCGATTGAACAGAATATGTCACAATTTGTTTTCCTGGGAAGCTATAACAAAATAAAAACAATTAGAAGATGCAAAAACAAAGAGAGAAGCAAAAATTATTTTCATACATGAAATTTGTACAAAAAAATTGGTGTTTTTCTGCTTGTGCTTATGCCAGCTGATGTTTGTGCATACTGCCATCAGTACTGTGAGTGAGCACGTCCTGTTAAACATGGCCGGATTAACGCATGGACTTGCTTGGGCTGAAAACTACCCCCCCCCCCAAAAAAAAAACCAATGTGGTGACTTACAGGGACAACAATCTAAAGTTAAAGATTCTAAAGCAATCGGTTTCCTCACACCAGCTGAGTTGCACAAACTCATCAGGTTTTACAGCGTGTATTTTTATCAAGGACTTTGAACGCGGCTAGGCTTTGAAAATGAAAGAAACTGACGAATGAGCTCATTTCATCCTTCATAAACCACACACATTAGTTGAAAGAGACAGAGAGAGAAGGAAGAAGTGTCTGCTTCTTCTACATTCATACATAATCCTTCCTGCAGGGTTGTTTGGAGGTATGATCATGTTATTTGAGTTTTAGAATATAGCCGCTATTAACCCTTTCAATACTGAATACAGTACTTCAAATTAACATTATCTATTGGGTATAAATGTCAATTTTGTTATCAAAAAAATCATTTTGAACAACTCTGTTGTCAGCAAACATCTTTATTTAGAAAATAGGAAGTGGGATGCATATGTCCCACTGAGAAATACTGGTGGGACATATGAGTCCCAGTCCTTCATTACTGAGCAAATTTTCCTGAAAAATTTTTGGGACACGTGTGTCCCATTAGTACTGAAAGGGTTAAACAATCAATCATAAAGCGACGGTTTACTTCTGTGATTTAATATATTTCTGTGGGGTATATTTTGCTGACAACCACACCTGCTCCTAATCCATCATCAACCCAGCAGGTGGTTGGCAGGTCTATGTGACATTACATAAGCAAAAAAAAGCTGCTTTTTTGATTGCGCAAAGTTCATCACATTTTAATGCGTTTGTTGCCATAATATGCCTTTTTAATTTGGAGACTTACATGATGAATGTATTTATTGTTTTTGAGTTATGGTGTTAGCAAACGGG
This sequence comes from Chatrabus melanurus, assembly GCA_900302635.1. Taxonomy (NCBI): domain Eukaryota; kingdom Metazoa; phylum Chordata; class Actinopteri; order Batrachoidiformes; family Batrachoididae; genus Chatrabus; species Chatrabus melanurus. Next base: position 1,158 of record OMMV01184765.1, on the reverse strand, counting down.
AGGGGATGGACTCATTTATTTAGCTATCACTGCATTTTACAAGGTATAAAACACAGTTGTTTACAAAATCAAAGCTGAGAAATACACACAGTTGGAGGGTCTTCTGTCCATACACATTCTCTGTTATGGTTCAGAGTGTGCAAAATCAACTCTCATACATGACATTCAGACAGCAACACAAAAAACACACACAATATATAAATAATAACCTGTAACTTGGGTGTTCGCCTCCCTGGGTGGTTGCTGTCGGGGACCCGGGGTGGTTCTGTGGTGTTGTAGATGCAGTGACGTGTGGCACCAGTGCATGCTCCCAGATCTGACCTGATGTGTAACATCAGCAACTAATACCACATTACAACAATTACAAACTGAAAAATGGGGACTGACACACCTCAGGACACTATAATATCTAAATATATTAAAGCAAAAATTCAAACTCAAATACAATGTTTCAGGGCCCTCATTCATTAAATGTGATATTTTCATATATTTGTAAAACAAAAAATTGCAATATTTTATTTTGGCACTACATTCTGTCAGTATAATGGGATTTTAAGAGCCCAGAAACAAGTGTAGCCCCAGCGACCCTGTTGTTCTAAAGTCTAACACGTCCATTATGTTTAACAGATGCAAATATCCACAGTCATTTAGTTGTTTCTTGCACTGTAAAACCTGATAAGTTAGTTCAACTCAAATAATTTGAGGAAAACAATGAAGTTCACTTAAAGGGGCACTGTGTAGGAATTTCTCCTGCCTAGCGGATAAATTGTATTTTGCATTCAAATTAATAATGCTCCCTAGCGCCTCGCTATTCCAAATGCGTATTGCAGCTACGGTAGCCGTAACGTACCAAGAAGCTAATTAATAACACAACCAAGCAATGAGAAAAGCTTGTATTTAGACAATTAACATTGATTTACCTGTCGAGAAGAAAACCGGCAACTTCGGCGTTCCTTTGGAAGTCTAAAGCTACTCCGATATTGACCCTCGTTTTCTGAATTCGCCGGTCACGTTGCCTTCGTTTCTCTCTTTTTCGCTTTTTGGGTGAGGAGGATTCCATCTCCTGTGGCGTGGCATAAGTGTGGTCTTCCATTTATAAAACAAATATCGCAGGCTTTCAAATTTATCCGGGGCAGTGACGAGCGCGTTCGCTGAGCT
>OMMV01184764.1:0-15623 GCA_900302635.1 Chatrabus melanurus | reverse complement strand
TGGCCTCTAGTGCCATGAAGTTGGACCAATCTGTTGGTAAAGCCACTGACTCCTTTTCAATTTTCCGGCGTATCGGTTGGTGGCGCTGTTTTCGCTTCATCCTTGTACCTGCTTTAATTGATTGGTACCTGTCAAAGACTACATCAACTCTCTGAAACTTTACTCCCATCTTGCACACTGTGTTGGAAAACATGTGGGCATATTCACCAAAAGTTGTTTGGTCAGGTGGTTTTCCAAGTGCCATCACAAGTGCTTGGCCATCAATGAGCAGGCAGCTGGGTTCAGCCAGGGTGACATCTGCGGGCGTTTGGACTTGTGTTGTCAGAATGTTGACCATCATAGATTTGTTGGTGGAATGGAGACAGCCATTAGTTGTTGCCAAAGACAGTGGAATGGGCATGAGTTCATGCTGGAGGATGTTTTCCAGGTAGATCTTGTGCCCTGCTCTATAAGCTGTTATGAGCCTTTGTAGAATGCTCCTGTCCACTTTGATAGTGTTTTGCTTGCCCTTGGAAAGTTTCACAACTTCATGCAGTGAAGCAAACATCTTAGCTTTATTCTTCCTAATGGGTGACCTCAGATCTATATGCATGTCACTGTCTGGTGGCTCACACAAACGTTTTTCCACAAACTCTTTGAGTTGTTGTCCAAGCTATTCTGTATTAAGCAGAGATTCCTGAATTTCAGGTGTGACTATGTCTTTGCTGATTATGTTCTTCAATGTGTCACCATCATCTTGAAAAACACCTTGCTCTTTCAATGACAACTACTCTGCTTTCTACTGTTTTTGTTCATGAATTATTCACTATCCGAGACAATTTTAACCATGTACATTAATTTGAAGCATTTTCTTTAGTCTGGATCTTAAATCTGAGCATGGCATTGAATTCCCTGTATGTGAAAACCTATCAAAGCACATTACATTCAGGTTTTTACCTTCTACAGTCAAAAAGATAAGTGATGAATTCAATTTTGACCTGGCGGCAGCGGCCATATTGGATTTCTTCATTTTGAGGCACTATGGGACATTTTTGAGCCTGGCATACAGAAGATTTGAATTCAGCACCCTTCAAAACCCCTAAAAATGTTGTATGCCAAAAATTAACATGAAATGCCTTAGGGGTTAATCTTTTTTGAAAACGGACCCTGACTATATATAAGGAAGGCCATTCGCTGATTGGTCCTCGTCTGTGTCATCATCCAAAACCCCGTTTGAAACACAGCAATGTGTCGTAAATCAGCTCTGAGACGGACACCTAGGATTTCGTCCTACACTGCGCTTAAAGTGGGACTACGATGCTTGATAACTAACTTTTAAGTGCAACTTTGAGCCAAGAATTTTTTGGGTTTTAAGTCAATTCTTAGTGTTCTTATGAGTAATTCTGAGAAGCTTGATAAATACCGGCCCAGATGCAAAACATCTACAAAGTCCAGTTGCCTTCATACACAGATGTTCTTCTCAACATCTGTACAACATAAAGACATTAAAAAAACCTTTCATTCTGGCTCTTTAGTGGACATGTTTTGAACATTTGGAAAAGACGTTTGACATCTGTTGAACATTTCTTTGCTCAGTGGGAAGTGTTTAGGGTCCTGGTGCTTCCCGTCTTAACTGTATGGTTGTGAGGCCTCCATGCTAAGTGGTGACCTGAAGTGACGGCCGGATGTCTTTGGTCTCTTCAGAGGATCCTTGGGTACTGCAGGAATGACTGTGTCAAATGAGCGGTTACTTATGCAGACACACACGAGGCGTACCACTTACATCCGCTATGACATTGTGGCCATGTTGCACACTTCTCTGAACACGATCCAGTGCGCATGTACCATTTAAAAAAAATAAATAAAATTTTAAATAAAGCAAGCAGTTCTGGTCACAATCATTCAACAAATACCTGAACGCCTGGAACAGCTGACGGAGAAAACGCAACATTTTGGTTTATGCATATTTTTTTTTGTTGTTTTCACTTTTATTTGAGGTGCAACTGTCTAGTGCAAATGTAACGTCACATTTGTGATGGGCCGAGGAACATGCACAAAACATTGACATAATTTAGGCATTTTTCCTTTGCCAAGTGTCTCATTATGTTCAGCGCTCCAGCTGCCTGATCGGCAACTCAAACACTCAACTGTACAAAACAAATAAATCAATTTAAAACTAAACAAAACAAAAAACCTACACAGCCCCCAAATGGTAAAACAGTTCAGCTCATTTGCGTGAGTTGCGCCCACAGCAGAGGAAGGCTGATGTACAGTACAACGCCGTGTGTCACTGCAGGAGAGACAGCGCCTTAGTGTCGAGGATCCTCTACTGTTCCCACCCTGAGTAATGACATCACAGGTAGTTCAAAACCTGGCAAACCATAGATATATATATTTATGTACACATACATACATCCGTACAACTAAAAAAAAAAAAAAGCTTTTATATATGTATCTATGGTTAGAAACCAGGCACTTGGCAGAATTGGAAATTTTCATCTGTACAAACTTCACTACCTACAAACAGTCATGTCCTATTTACTTACCATTATTTTTTACAGATATTATTTTACAGCAATAAAAGCATCAGGCAAAACAAAACCTCTTTCTGCCCTCCCTAAAAAAAACACATTGGTTCCCTGCATAAATGTTTACTGTTCTGTCCATTAGGGAGAGTGAGCACGAGGGCGGAGACGGCAACGTGAAACCTCCACAACAACACACAGTTCTCAAAGTGAACAATGTGACGTGGCCCCGCCCCCAGAACATCAGGACTGATGACACTGCCCATTTTTTTTCCTTCATGTGTCCATTGTCACTGTCATTTGGCTTTCTGGTAGTCGGCGCTAAAAAAAGGTGCACGTTTTAGTTTGAACCACAGCACTAAGAAACAAAAAAAAAAAAAAAAAAAAAAAAAGATACGTCAACAAAATGATGAGAGCGTGTGGACAGTGCTCGGTGTGGAAGCGGGACTGATGGCACACTGGTTGACACGCTCACTGCACCAGAACACATTACCTCCTCCCTCCACGGTGACCGTCAGCTGCATCCTTCTCATCACCATGGCTACAAAAACCACGACGATTGTCTGAAGCAGGTAAAAGTTGTCGACAAAGCACACAAACACAGGTGCAACTCCACAGTCTGAACATCAGTTAAATAAAAATGTACAACAAAACGGTTTTTCCTCGTCAGGTGAACTGGGGCTGCTGACGTAGGCGCTCGGTCGAGAGTCGGGTCACAGTATGGTAGAACTCTTCCTTTTAGCTTCCGTCATCCCGGGCTCCTTGTCGACGCTTCAGGGGATCTTCGTTATGCAGAAGGGCCCGAGTTCTGTGTGGAGGGGAGTGCCTGCGTTGTTCCGGTCGGGTTTGAGACGGGGGGCTGGGCGGTGCTGGTTGGGGAGCCGCCCGTCTGGACCTGGGCCTGGAACTGGGCCATCTGCTCGGGGCTGGCCAGGTTTTTGAGCAGGTTGTTCTCCTGCTCCAGCTGACTGTTGCGTTCGATCAACTCTTTGATCTGCTCCTTGAGCACTTCCACCTCCTCGCGCACGGCATACATCAGGTGGCTCTTCACCAGGTCCTGAGGAAGAGGAGACAGCGTCAAAGATGGTTAGCTCAATTATTATTCAAACCCTTCTTCCATGTCACCACTGAAAGCGGGACGTCATCTTATTCAAAGTGCACGTTTGTTTGCTTTAGACCACATCCAAAAAAGGTTTCCACATCCATCCATCCGCGTATCCAGTTAGGAGGTGCTGGCGTCCTGCTCAGCACAGGTGCCATGTGGGTTAGGCTCGTATGGATGGAGGGCAGCGGACCTTTACAGTTCAAACTGTGTACTATCTAGACTCTGTGGATGTAACGTCAGGAACAATGACTTCGTGTCAAAGTGAAAGTCAAGCAGAATGCTCCGACACTGAAGCTCTGACATCCACTTCACTTTTTGTTAAATCACACTATAATAATTTACAGTTCACATGCAGCTTTTCCCCTATAACGGTACAGGCCTGGTGGGCCGCCAGGCTAATTAGAACCCCTACTTCTCTTATGGAAGTAACTCGCTCAATGAAATTATTTTCACATGAAGACATAACTGAACGGTCATAGAAATATGGCTAAAATGTGATTCTGTTGTGTAAACCAGCAGACATTTCTGCCCTGCATACTCACTTAAGCCTTAATAATCGTTAACTAAGCACAGCCACTTTTTTTTTTTAAACATAAAACCCTGCAAAAATCTTTGATTTATTAAGTTTTTTAATTGAGGTTTTAAGTTTTTTATTGAGGTTTTAACTTTCAAGGAGCAGATTTGAAAATGAAAAGTCTTTATCAAATAAGATAATTATTAACAGGGTCACATAGGGCAAAACCAGTTTTTATCTGCATTTTACATTTTCATGTGTTTTCAATTCAATTCAATTCAATTCAATACACTTTATTCATCCCCGAGGGGCAATTTAAAGGTGCATAAAAGTAGCTTATATATATATATATAACTGTTATATATAACTGTTTTCAGGTTTGAGGTTTAATGTTCACTCAATGGTTCAGGATTACTGCCGTTTAAAAATCAGAGGGAAAAAAAAACCTATGCAAAGTGAAAATTGCTACATCACATGACAACACTGCCTTAATATATATTTTAAAAAAAGTTAAAACACATTTTGTAGTGCAGCAATGAATCGTGATCACTGTGTTCATGATGTGCCACTTTTGCAAAGTTCATAGGTAACAGTTCATTTTAATACAATAAAAACATTTCTGCAACTGTTTTCAGAGTGAAGTTTTCTTTGGTTGCTGCTTTTGCAGTTCTGAGTGCCATGCCTTTTTCTGCTCTATGCGCATCGCAATTTGAGTTTTGTTATTTTGGCGAGTACCACCAGGCTTGGGGATTTATAGTGGAAACACTGGCATGTGTTTTTGAATTTAATATTTAAAGGCTACAGTCAGCGCAGGGTCTGTATGTGTACCAGCATGTACATTGCTTGTTTAATTTTATTTTTTATTCTTGATCTTATTTCATGCACCTCGGCCAAGTCTATGCATATGGGATTTTTGATAAATAAATTTTTAAAAAAGTATCGGCATCATGGTCAAATGTGTTTTGGGCTCGTTTTTGATCCTTTGTGTAATTGTTACATCTTCCACTAAGAGCTATGTCCTGCTTTCATGTAACTCCTTTTCTAACAAGACGTACGCTGACCTGCAGACGCAGAATCACTGAAATGAGTGCAACTCGAAAGAACGCATCACAGACATGCTGTGACACCGACACCACAAAGTACACATTTGCTATGTAAATGATGTGAGCTTTGCACAGCACATCAGCCATCACACTGAAGAACAGGAGGAAACCTCGTGCCATGTACACACAACAAGCACTCTTCAAAAACTCTGGAGCCCAGCAGACATTGTGGCAGAAACAATTTGATTTTGGACACAAAGATGAATATATGTGCACTCTGAAATGATTAACTCCTCTTAAATGACCAATACATGCTATCCAATTAGGTAATTTATGCTCTTGCAGGCTTCAACATTATGCATTTGGCAACAAGTGAACCATTTTTACTCATCCTATGGAAAGAAAGGACCTGTCCTACAACTAACAAAAACAAACGAGCACCAATGGCACAACGGCCATATACATCTAGAATTAAAATAATCAAATTATCAGTTAATAGCGTACACTCCATCAGCGGAGTTTTATTGTGAACACAACCATGTGTGTTTTTCATCTTTGTATTCTGGAGGAGCGTCCTAAAGCATCTTAAAGAAAGCCAAACATGAAGTTGTGTTGTTGTGAGATGGAAACAAGTCAAGTATAAAACAATAGTTGTGTCTGAACAGCCAAGACCCACGTTAATGTAGAGAAAATAAAGAATCTGACCACTTCAAATGACACATTTGCACCTGTCCCATTCCGTTTTCCATACAGCTTTTGTACTTATTCTGGACAATCGGACAAGTGTCAACACGGAAGCCTGCACTTGAATAAATAATTACTGTGTACACATTAAGAGTAAGTTAACTTGACGGCTATCTGCAGGATAAGGCAGTAAATTCAGAATGAAGGCTAAGACTTTTTTGCTAATAACAATGTCCCACAAAACATAATGGAGCAAATATCTTTTATTTCAGGGGCAATCAGCATCTCTGATGATGCACAAAACTGCAGCTGATGACATTTTCCCTCCGGCTGCTGTTGTGTTTCTCGCACTGCGCCACATAATCATTTCTCTGAACTCGTCTCGGTCATAAGTCACCGTTAGGCTGATCCAACTCATTCTGCTGTGCTGTCAAACGTTAGCAAACATAACTTATGATGTGAGCAAAGCGTAAGGTGGGCGCCCCACCCTCCCTGCAAACACAGCCACTGCTGATGGCCCTGCTCATTATGGTTTCAATTCTTCAGACATTTCACAATGCAATGTAGGAAAATTAGTACGGCTTTATTTATTTTGCAGTGTGCATGTGTAATTTGTAAGACTTGAATAACAGGTTTCAGTAGGGCTGTACGCTATACCCTTTGAACATTGTCATTGTGATATGTGCATGCCCAATTGTCTCACTGCAGGACATGCAATGTCAAGCAAGACAAATGAAATCAAACGCGTCCCCCTACAACTTCTTTGTTGCTTGATTTAAAAAAAAAAAATTTTACATGGTTCTTATCTTCCATTACTAATTTATAAGAGAAGGCTGTCAAATATAACAATTTTTTCCAATTTAAGGGTTCTTGCATAAATAGAGGTTTTTCTGATAGTAAGCAACATGCAGACGCAGCCTGTCAAGATATTCTCGTAGTAAAACAGCAGAAATGTGCTGAAAATGAACGAAATGGGAGAAAATGGACAAAAAATACAAAACAAACTTCAGTTGTATGGAATTAGCTCAGGTACAGAAAGGATGATGTTGAGCAAAAACAGGTAATTTGTTGAGAGTTCCTTGCAGAGTCTTTCAACTTTTTTAAATTCATGTTTTATTTCTTGTGCAGATGCGCTCCCCTACAAAATCACCGTAATCATTGTAGGAGTCATTCTTTCCAAATAGAGCCATCAACTTAGATGGTGTAAATTCTGTTTATTTTTTCATATTTCAATCTGTATCGCAGACAAAAAATAATATTGCAGTGCCAAATTTTTCCTGTATCATGCAGCCCTAGATTTCAGACATTTCAATGTGATTTAAAACCTTAATTTGAACCAATTCAATGCTTTTTAAAGTTTTTTTTAAAGGTTTCATTAATTTCTGCTCATCCCCTGTAGACTATCACCATGTACAGCTTTGTGTTTCCTTTTAGACTGGGGATCATGGATATATTTGGACTGAAGCTGATGTGCGCAGTGTTGCGGTATCGTTGACAAATCCCTTAAACCAGTGATGTCACACTACGTGTCATGGCGGGCCAAGAGTCTACAGGTTTTCACACCAACTGATCACATCAGCAGGTGATTTTCACTGATCTCGCTGTTAAAGTGGTGTTAGTGAAATCCGCGAGTGGAGAAGCTGCAGAGCGTCAGGACTTCATCCGTCCAGGGTGCTACTTCAAAGACATTTTCCATAATAACAGATCAAAACTGAAAAAATGCTGCGCTTACTGCAAACGAATTCTGTTCTTTATGCATAAACTGAATGTCAAATGTTCAGTAAATCTATTAGTCTTCACCCCCACCCCGGATGCAGGCAGGACCTGAACGCCTCATCATATAATCCACACTAAAAGTTGAGCTAAACAACAACAAACAAACGATTTATAGAAATGCCAGCACGCACAACTGCAGACAAGTTTGACTTTGTAACTCATAAGTGTGAAATATGTACAGCTGTATGAGTCTCGTTTTATCTCCTCAACCAACGCTGACTATTAACTGAAAATAGTTCATTGTGTAAAGCAGGTCATTAATATTAAAATGCCTGTCAACGATACATCCAGGCATCAGCATTTTGGTCGCCTTTGGAGCACTCTACATGTGAGCGTGCCTCAGTGTGGGCATCATTAGGAATATGAAGACGAGCCTGTGAGTGTGTTACATCAGAAATGAGTTAGAAATCTGGCTTAATTGGTTAAAATGTCTAATAAGCAGCCAACTGTACAGTTTATTCCTACCATAGACTGTACATATAATGGACAAACCTGCTGTGAAGCGCCGGTTTAAAGCTTAAGTGGGTTGGTTTTGGATGTCGCCATGTTGGCAATGATTGACTCCACCTAACTCCAAGCCAACCCAAATATGAGCAAAGGAGTGGAGTGTGAGTACGACCAGCACAATCTGGGCGGGCCAAATGAAGCGTGAACACACCCACCTCTCTTGAAGTTGCCAAGCTAGATAAGGCTAAAAAGCTAGGTAACCTGGGTTCGGGTGATTTAGGCATATTTTTGCAGACTGGGCAGGAGCTCTAAAAATGGATGGCTTGGGTGCAGATATTAAAAACTATGGCCGGCATATAGCCTCAAAAACCGTGACACAATCAGTACAGCTAATGTCACCTAGCCATTCATAACTACTAATTAGTACTAATGATGCTAACATACAAATGAAATAATACTAAAATTTTACTAACCTAACTAAATTTAACTAAACTAACTAAACTGGTGAGTCACTTAAAAATTAAGCCTCTGTACAGTTGTCATGAATGAGGAAACTAGCTATAAAGACCAAAAGTGTTTTTTTGTACCAGGCTGTAAACATGTTTATTCCTGCTGTAATTTTGAACATTTTAACATGGGGTTCGATCGGGATTGACTGACTTTTGGAGCCAGCCTCAAGTGGCCATTCAAGGAACTGCAGGTTTTGGCACCTCTGCGCTGACTGCATTTCTCAATTGTTCTCTCGCTTTCACCTCGTTCACAAGCTGCTGGCCCAAAGGTCATAGTATGACTGCGCCTTTAGCAGTGCATGCTTAAACAGGCTAAACTTTACCATTGCTGGTCTATAAATGGAATAAGATAAACTCTGCGACAAGGGTCTTTTCAAATCTAGTTTTTTTTTCATTAGAGTTCTGTAACTGTGTTAACAGGATTCTAACCATGTGAGATGCCAGCATTGTGGTGATGAGTTCCATCCTTGGGGTTGTCTTTTGTTTGAGAGGTGCAACTCTCGTCTTCCACATCATCAGTCCCTCCAGGATTTCACTTTTTTTTGTGATGTTTTGCAATCAAAGTGTGATTTCCCCCTCCCTCATTAAAGCCCATCTAAACAATATCATTTGCTGGAGAAGCCAAAAGAAACGACTTTTAAATCATAATAATATAGTAATGTGCTACAAATTATTTGACCCGTGGATGTCAGGATGATGAGCTGCTGTGGCGACCCCTAACGGAGTAGCCAGAAGACGTTATGCCGCATCCATGACATGTTGTAAAGTCGGACATTACAAGCTCCAACTCAGGAAAAAACTATTTGAACGTGTGGTTAGGTTGGATTTTTTTTATTTTATTTATTTTTTTTAATTTGCTCGGAAACGTGGGCGGAAATTCAGTGCTGATTTTGCGGAATCGCAAAAAACTGGAAGGACTGTATTATGAACTTTATTATGGCTTCAAAACTAAATGGAAACAGGTTTGAAAATCACCCACAAATGCCATAAAGACACGATCAACATGTTGCCTTTTGGTTTTTTACTCACTGATGGCCCATGACAGTTCAGGTGATTCAACAGTTGTTTGAATGGTATATTATTAGTTGATAAAACTGCTTTGGTTGACAGTAGCGTCAAAAGAAAACACTACAAACCATTCCCCAACATAAACGGGCCTATTTTCCCGCCTTGCAGATCGAGCAATACACCTGGAACTGGTTTATTCACAAGCTACCGACACATGCATCAATGCATTCACGAGCTTCATTCATGAGAGAGGCCAAGTCAAAGAGACTTTCGTAGATTTTAACCCACTCTCAGGTTCACACCACAGTCATGTTTGGGAAAGGCTGATTCACCCCGTAAAGAAAACATCAGTTTGCAGCCAACTAACTCCTGATGATGAGGGACTTTACACAGTCCTGTGAGGTAGAAGCTGTACTCAACAGTCATAGGCCCACTTTCAGATGATCTAAATGATCTTGAGCCACATACACTGAACCATCTTCTACACTACGGCGTAGCCACAGGTGTGCCTGTGCCACCTGAATCTAAAGCTGGTACAATTAGTATAAACGTAAAAATATTAGCCGTTAAGTTAGCTTTTTTCCAATGGCTAGCCGCACGCAGAAGCCGGTGTTAAGCAGAGTTCTGCCTTCCTGCCGAGAATTGCATGCACCTGGCGGGAACGCGCACAGCTGATGAGGAAACGAATGGGCGGATATCAAGGATTTTTAGGGCAAAGTGCGGCTTGAAAATTATGTAATCTAAAGATCATTTAATAAATTATCTCAAGTCGATAGACTGAGAAGAAGAGTGTTTGTTGCGCTTCGTGTGAATATTTCTGAAGGCAGACTTTTTGTTTTTAGGAATTTCAGACAGTGAAAGAAAAGTTTTGCACAATTCAGATTCACTCAGTCAAGGTTGATGAGATAAAGTGCACTGAATGATGTCAGATTTTTTTTATGTTGTCAAACTGTTGCTCTGCCATCCTCAATAGTTCAATATTCCAAAGACTCATCGCTCACAGTTGGTATTTTTTTTTTTTAAACAAAAAATGAGCTTTAGCACTGAGAAGTTGTGCTCTCAACTAGAACTGCTAACAGGAAAGGCTATCACTATGCAACACAAGTGAAAAAGCTGATGGACGTTCCTTCTTCAAACCAACTGATTCGATGTTTGAAATTCACACAAAACCGGTAATATATACAAATAGACTCTGAATACTGTTTTATATGAGATCTTAAAATAAGACTAAAAACATGTTTTTTTATGATCATTTTTTGCTTTGGGTCAAGGCCACCTAAAATCCCACAGGCACACCTTAATTATTTTTTTCTTGCTAAGCTGCTGCTTCCAACAGCTCAAGGTTCAACCCAACTTGACACCAGGCCTGTTCAAACTGGAAGATCTCTGTACAATATCTCAGATTTGTTCTGGACATGGTGGGTGAGGGACTACTTTACCGCTGGTGCAACAAAGACACAAATATAACAAGACATCATAATGAGTGTGGTTGACTGGAAGATTCCTTGAAACCCGACCCTGGGTAAGACGATTGGTATGACCTGTATTATTGATAATGAAAACCCTGGTATGACCCATGAGCAAACTGTGTTAGTTAGGGCAGCGTCAGAGAACACAGAGACTGCATAACAGACTTGTCATTCAACTGGATTGTCACAATGACTTTAAATGCTTCAAAAGGGAATAGTTTTGTAACTGCTTTTATTTATTGTTTAGCTGGTTGCCCATGACAACAGGGATCAGTATGTTTCAGCCATTTATAGTCAATTCTTTTTTGATTTTTTTTGTTACTTCTTTGTAACTAGTTTGGCAGCACCTCGTGGTACTTTTTGATGCCTGACCTCATGTCTCACAAACTACCCATTGAAGGCAGGTGTGCTGAGATTTGTGGACTGTGGAAGACGCCGAGAGGACACAGTCTCCAACCACTGCATCTTTTGGTTATTTTTAGTTTTGTTTGATGAATTTGTTTACTCCTCCACTGATCTGAAAAAGGCCTACTTATTTTGGGGATTTTTAAATTTTTTTGACGCTATAGTCGGGCAAAGCAATTTATCGACAAAGGAACTAACAACACAACAATCAAACAACTTTTAGACAATGTAGAACATTGTGGATAACAAAACAGCATCTAACCAACAAACAGTGTGTTAATCACATCATTACGTCATCTGTGGACGACTATTTTTGAGCCTGTTCCCATTTAGCTTAGAAGCCACAATAATTAGCAAAATTAATTGCCACAGTTTTCACACAATCAGAATTGCCATAAAGGGCTCTATTATCTCTGGTCAAGTTTACTTCTCTAAATGTCACATTTATAAACACTGAGATGGACACCTGTGATAAATGTGCCTGCTATTAGTCTCACAATTATGCTGGATTTCTATGAGTGATATTTAGTTTCTGTGTAAATGGCACGATTGGACATGTATCAGTGGAACTTGTCCCCCATCCAATATTGGGAACATGAAGGAAGGGTACTGTGTGGTTTGGAGACTTTTGAGCCAACAGACATTCAGTGACTTTAGGCCAATTAAAAAAATAATTTAAAAATTAGAAGGAAAAAATGTCCTTTTATGTGGGAATAGTTATACACATCTTTCAAACCCAAGAGCTGAGGTCAAGGGCCTCATTGTCGCCTGTCTCATCTTTGAGGGAAGAGAATAAGTCCTAAATAGACCCTGAAGCCCATTGGTGCTGGTGCCCATCCCCGGATTCTGTAGCGTGAAGCGGATGACAGTCTACCTCTGGATGGGATGCCAGTCTGAAGCAGGTTACTTCCCCAGCCAATGCTGGTACCCATTTACAATTAAGTGGACTGGGACAATTGCAGGTTCAATCCAAAATGGTGACTAAGTGACAAAGTGTCCTTGAGCAAGTTGTATCCTTTTTGTTTTTAAGATGTCATTAATTAAATTTTGTATTTTTTGTAGCGTTGAGTCACCATTCAAATTCCAGAACACCTTCTCAACACGATTGCCAGATATTACAAAGTTGACACACTGAATAATTAAAAACCAAAAACAACCTTTGACAATGATAGTGATATTATTTATTGACCAATTATGTGATGTGATTTTCTTTGCAGTGTGAAACATACTCTTGCTCTGCCAAAAAAAAAAAAAAAAAAAAAAGATTCCAAAAAACTGATTGATCCAATCATTCATTTGCACACTGCAAAATAAATAAAACCATACTAATTTTCCTACATTGCACATGAATGTGTTCATCATCACTGAAGAGTGCATAAATGTCCTTCATTACCAACTTTTCCTGTTTGTCATTTTAAACATTTGTTTTCTCACAGAAGCAAAATACATCCATATTCCTTCATTTAAGCGCACTGTGCGCTCAATAAATTGATTTTATTGAACATGAGGTACTAAGAAATCTTTTTTTAAGCACGTGTTTTCTGGGATGTGCGTGTGGACCTCGTTTTGACACAGGAAATGAAGCAAGGCTTCATGCGCGCAATGAAACAAATGAAAATGAGATTTACAACACTGACTCAGCAATGGCTGAGGAACTCTCCCATCTTCCGAAACTGAAGTAAAATAACGCAAAAGGTAGGTTTCTGTCCATTAAGTTTATGTTTTGATGCCAACTATTGCTGTCAATGGCGCGAATCCGGGCAATCCAGGTGCCGTGTTTTTATTGAGAAATGGTCCTGTGCGTGTCAGCGAAGAAATACGCTACTTTTGTCGTTTCAAACTCTCCACTCAGGGTTTGGCTTTCGGAGCTTCTTGAGGCTTCGTCTGCACATCACTATCTGTACATGTAACACTGACATGATGGACAACTTTATCAGCAAAATATTAAAGTGCCCGAATCTTTGACATTCACAATTGTGGCACATCATTTGTGTTCACGTTTTCTCTTACACATTTTTTTTTTTAAATTTCAGAGTTAAGAAAGCAATCTTGCAAAGAACCGAAACACAATATTAAAGTGTAAAACAGCCACATTTTCAAACAAAAACACTGATGTTCAGGTTGAGAAATTTGTTTTCCATTTTTTTTGTTACTGAAATGGCAATCCAATGGACAGACAAAAAAATGGAACATTACGGACCTCGTTAAGGGCATCTAAGTGCTGGCAATGAGAATGAAAACAAGTGCTTTACTTTCACCGTCCCCACTAAGGCTGCACGATTAACTGAATTTCAATCCAAAATGGTTTGATATGAGCATGTGCGATGAACACATCACAAAAGACTGCCTAAAACGCAATGAATTAAAGACAAAAAAACAAACTCATTTTATTTATACGCGCCATGACGCGAGGTCTTTCGAGGTAAGATTTGACCCAGAAGTGCTCAAGCTCAATGTTTTTACAGGGAGTAGATTGGGAAGTGTTTTTTGGCGAAACTATGATATGACCGGGGAAAATGGAGGAGCCAGAAATTAGGTTGGGGAATTTTAGAAGGTGGGCCATGATTACCGGTGCTTTTAAGGTTTTTTTTTTTTTGAAAAATTGGGAGACTGAAGCTGGCACAAAGAACAAGGATCTGCTCGCCTGAATTTTCTCAGCAAAGCAACCAAACACCACCGGAGTTAGTGACCAAAATTTAGCAGAATACAACAGGATTTTGTTGACTGAAGGCGAAGGACAACTCCTGAATCCAGCGAAAACAGACTCAAGCTAATGGAGGAGTGACAACGAAAAGACGACGGGCAAGAAAGACGAGTGAATTTTTGCTCAGAACACTCTGATACTAGCTACGTTAGCATGTTACTAATAATATTCAATATTTAAAAGTGAACTTGTAAGTTACCCGGGCATGTTTGCAGTCAAAAAAAGAAATTCACAGTAAATTCATCATGCTTTAAATATAAGCAGTAAATATATAAATTCTCTCATTCATTTTCTGCTGCTAATCCAGGTTCGGGTCTTGGTGGCAGGAGACTAGGCACCTCAGCCCACACTTCTGTAACTTCGTCCAAGTCTCTCTAACTCAGTGTTTCTGCTACAGTATCATAGGCCTGTGGCCTCCCAGGCCAACGAGAACACTCGCCAGGCAAAAAATCTTTTATTAATAACGCCAAATATCAATTAATTTGGATGTCAATCATTTCGCCGCATCTGCAGTGTTGTGATTATGGCTTTCCCTAACACGATCTTCTGTGGAGTAACCACGGCATTTTATCTTAGGTCAGCTGACAGCAGCGCGATGTTAAAAATGCCGGTTAGCAAAGGTTTAGCAAAGGACCGGGTGTTCTCAGCCCATGTGCCCATGTGCACAGCGCTCGCAGTTATGGCAAACACTGAAAAACCAGAGCTTGCAGATCAGCTACTATTACTAAGATCTGCTGTTTGGGAACCCTACAGGTTCTCTTTTAAAAATTATGACGAAAGCTGAAAGCTACATGTCGGCACTGTTCAGCTGTGGTCGGGTATGATTTAGCCGATTGTACCTCGAACTTGCTTCCTCATTTGGAGCTGCATAACTTGAATGTGAACGTCAGCAGTACAAGAAAAAGTTGATCGCAGTACAAACCCAGCTCCCCGTGGCATTTAAGCAACCTCTTGCTAACAATTCAGACGGGGCCAAGGCAATAACAAACACCATAGGTGTTTTTATAGCAGTGGATATGCGACCGTACTCTGTTGTTGAGAACAAGGGTTTTAAACACACCAAAGGTAATTGAGTCCCGTTACAAAGTTCCTGCTCTCTCATCTCAAACATACCGAACTGTGACCTGAAACCCACAGTACCGTAAAGTTCCGTGTATACAGCGCACTTTTTTTACGTCGGGAAATATGAAAAGTTGGGGATGCGCCTTATATACGGGAACAACAGAATCGCGGCAAAAATTCCGACATACACGTTACACGTCACTTAACATTTGTCTTTTGTTTATTAAACAAAAGACCCGAGCGCCCCCGCGGGTCGGGGGTTGCCATGATTACAACAAAAAAAATCCGTTTAAAACCATGCTAATCATTTAGCAACCGATACATATTGCATGTCCACTTAACGGTTAGAAACTCTACTAAAAGCCCAAATCAACCATTTGTACCTTCACAAAA
>OMMV01184716.1:0-11551 GCA_900302635.1 Chatrabus melanurus | reverse complement strand
CACACACACACACACACACAGCGTGCAAGCTGCTCAACTGCACACAATTTGTGGATTAAGGACCTCGGCCAAAGGTCAAATCACAGAGAGGAACCTCTGGTTACACGTCCACCTCTCTGCTTGTCACAACTTAAAAACACCTTATTTTCATGTAAAAATAAGTAAATAAATAAAACAAATCTTCCAATGGAACAAGTGAAAATCCACTTGTCAAGATGTCTTGAAATAAGATGTGGAAATTAGCAGACACAACTCATTTTAAGATATATTTTACTTGTATTAGGAAGTGTTACATCGTTTTCAGCAGCTTAAAAATCTTATTGTGAGTCAGAAAAGCCCCAACCTCTGGTACTGAAAACTGAAGCCAACGCGGAAGTGCCAAATCTTGCAGTTCCTTGAATGGCCACTTGAGGCTGGGTCCAAAAGTGAGTCCATCCCTGTAGACCCCCATGTTAAAATGTCAAACTTTACAGCAGAAATTGAAATGTTTACAGCCTGGTACAAAAAAACCCCAACCAAACAAACAAACATGTTTACAGCCTGGTACAAAAAAAACCCCAACCAAACAAACAAACATGTTTACAGCCTGGTACAAAAAAAACCCCAACCAAACAAACAAACATGTTTACAGCCTGGTACAAAAAAACAACCAAACAAACAAACATGTTTACTGCCTGGTACAAACAAACAAACAAATAAACAAAAATGTTTTGGTCTCTATAGCTAGTTTCCACCTTCATAACAACTGAATGGTGGGTGATTTTTTAAATAACTTATCAGTTTAAGCTATTTTAAGCTATGAAGTTATGAATAATTAGGGGCGTGGTCACTTTGAGTGACAGCTAGTTTACTAGCAGTAGCTGTTAGCTGTTGTGGACTCAAACATGTTTGTTGTTTCTGAGCATTTTATTGCAAATATCTGAGAATAATACTGTGCAGTTAATTGAACTAACGGATCATCAAAGAAGTCTTTGCTCCAATATTTCCGTTGGGTGAAACTTCAGAATTATTTAATTTGTATATTAACACCATTATCGCCAGTTAGCAGGTATCAAGCGCTTGGTGATGTTGTCTTCACTATTACTCCATGGTTACGGAGGCCATACGCTGGTCATAGTTTTTCGTACCCACACCCAAGCCACCCGTTAAGAAAACCAACGCGCAGTCCGCAAAAATAAGATTAGCCTGTTAGCTTTAGCTTGTTTGGTCATTCTGAGATGGGGGCGTGTCCGGGCTTCATTCATCCGCCGGTCTTGCCCACGCTCCACCTCTTTACCCATTTATGGGTTGACCGGGAGTTAGGCGGAGTCAGGCACGGCCAAGATGGTGACTTTTGGAACCGCCCCATTTGGGCTTCAAACCAGTTCTGCAGAAAAGCTGCGGGTGACGTCACGAAGGGTTTGTCCAGTCTCCGATTAATAAAAGATGATTCCAAGACACGTTTAACCCCTTTTTACCGTCACATCAAAGTCCTCCATGTTTGCATCAATTCAATTCTATTTATTTATATAGCGCCAAATCACAACAGAGTCGCCCCAAGGCGCTTAAACGGCGTGAGCCTGAAAATACCAAAGAGGCACAAAGTGGCAAGAAATCCGATTTATCGTGTGGTTGACCTCCACAGAAGCTCGATGTCCATCCAGGATCTACAGGAAGGCTTTTTTAAAAAAGTGTCACATTAATTAGTCAGTCATCATCTTCCATTTGGTAAAAATTCACGTGAAGGTGATCCGTCCGTCTGACAGTCTTTAATCTGCGGGGACAAGGTGACAGTTCCTGTTTTGGTTGAGGTGCATGGCTACGTGCCACACTGTCACTTCCTGTCTTGCACCATGAACCCCTGCTGGCATCCTGTGTCAGAGCGATAAGAGCTCCCCTGATCCCTCCCGAGCCGCTCACAACAAAAGAACCACAGGAAAAGGTCACGTCAGGCTGCCAAGAACTTACAGTCCTCCATGTGTTTCAGCTTGAGACGAACTCGGAGCAAATCCCCGACTGCTGGCGTCCATCAGGTCCCATTAGCAGGACTACCGCTCACGTTGAGCCGGACTGATGTGATTTGGTTTCGTCGATGATGATGTACCTCCACAGCGCCAAACACGCTCAGGCCCGTCATCAGTCACTTGGACTCCGCACTGACCTGCGCCGCCGGATAACGGCCGTGTTTGTTGTGACTGTGAGACGCTCGCGTTTGCAGGACGCACGAAGTGGATCTGGAGTCACAAAGCTCAGACACAACAAGTGTTACCAGAGGGACAGATTTGACTTTAGGGGCCGTGGAGGCGATTTAACCTCGTCTGTGCAGAGTCAGAGGGGATCAGGCTAATGCCTGGCAGGGTCAACTCGGTCCAGGCTCAAGCCTGAGACCTGGTTTTTATTTTGCACGCAATCACGTCCAACGTGGACAACAGCGACCGCGGCCGCTCACAGCGGAGTTTGGAAGAAGACAAAGAGTTCCTGGAGTGATGCAAACGCGAGTCAATCGACATTTGGTCAAACAACCTTTTCCTGTTTGAGAGCCAGTTCGTCAGAGAGACGGAATGAGTGACAGCTTTGCTCAACAGCGCCACCTAAAGGTCTGACGAGTGTCATGAATGGATCAAAGACATCCAGGCTTTTAATGTCGTCTCACTTCAGACAAAACAGCCAAACATCTCCCGTATAATCGCCACTTCATCGAGGTACAGCGAGCGGGCGTTACTGAACACGCCCACCACTGACCGCCATGGCCTTAGCCTCTCGTTAGCTATAAACAACATCTGGCTTCACACGCGCTTCAATTTCACACTGACTGCTCCGCCACTGTCCTTTTCCCATCATGCTTTGCACATCTCTAATCACACAGGATCAGCGTCCACGGTGACGCAACGCTAACATTATGACATCACAAAGCTCTGCCAAGCTCCTGCCGGAGAGAAGAGGCCAGTGTTCTTTCCTCGAAACGTTTTCCTCAGGTTTGAATTCTTATGACGGCACCACCACTGCCCTTTTCCCATCATGCATTGCGTGCTGCGTAGTTCGCCCACGCTCCGGCTCTCGCTGGATTTACTGAACCTAACTCGGGATTTCGCCGACGTCTTTGATTGCACAGTTATGAGATATTTTACGTTATGACTCGTCGTCGTAACGAGCGTCAGATCCAAAACAATACATCATCCACGGTTTTAGTTCTTTTGTGTTCTTTACGGAAACACACGGTCGCCGTGTGGCAGCGTTCCGTCAGACATCGATTTGAAGCCACTTTAAAACTTTCCAACACAAACGTCAGTTTAGCGTCAACGTGTTCAGCGGTGCAGCGTCGTGTCATCAGCGGCCCGAGGTGGGCGGAGACATGGCGGCCATACAGGGGGCGGGGCTGTTGAACATTAATCTGACTTAGTGTGACGCAAACACTCCAGCCGGGCCTGTATGTGTTCTGTCCCGCTCGGTCCAATTGAAGACTGTTACTGTGTGAAGCCATAAATCAGCGAGAACTGATTAATAAAAGTCGGAGCAAACGGAGGGCAACAAAGAACAGCTGTTTGTGCCGGCACGGAACCATCACACATGACTTATGGATCCTGATTCTCTTTATTTTTGGTTGGGTCGATTCCTTTCCAGCAGGTAAACCGGTGCCAAAGTCTTTGCACAACAGAACCGGGACAGATGTTGGATCCTTGTTCACTTGGCAGATCAGTCGACTTATTCTGGTCCAAACAGAGGCTCCGAAAAAAAAAGAAGAAGAAGCAGAGCTGCATTTGGCAAAAAGTGGAAGTCAGGAGTTTTCCACTTTAACGACCTGAAGGTCAACGTGGTCAGTTAATATTAGTGCAATCAGCAAAGTGCAGCCACCGTCTTAACCGCCTTAATTCAGCTCAACAATAAAACGCTACCAAGGATTTAAAGGCCTATTTAAAAAAAATATTTAGAATTTATTACACCAATAAAGTTCCAGCTTCACCTGCATCTGTTTGGTGGTTTGTTTGCAGGATTACTCACAAACGTAGTTAAACTTTCATGAAACACGGGCAAAGAGTCGGGCGTGACTTTTATAAGAGGAAGAACTACACGTGGGGGCGGGTCACAGTAAAGACCGAAGCCACGAAAAAAAGAGAAAGAAATAAAGGTATAACCATGAAATGTTGAGACACAATGTGCTCGTGAAAAGTTTGGATCTGGCCTGAAATATTCCTGGAAGGTTTTGGTTCTGATCCTGATAAATGTTGCAGGTAAACGAGTGTGAACGAAAAGTCGATAATTTTTACGTTTTACGTCCGCAAAGCTGCAAAATGACTGTAAATTTAAGAGTAAAAAAAAATGGGATATTGGCCTGAAGGTCTTGTGTCCCCCGTCGCACGGTCGCCGTGTGCAGAATGTCTGGAAAGTTATTGAGAGTACCGTATGTAGTACTGTTATTTTCGGTTTTTTTTGTTGCTCCTTGGAAAGCAGGTCAAGGTCACTCATCATCAAACTCATCCAAGAGCTCCATGGGATCCATCTGTGGTACAGATTCGGTGGCCGTGCGCTGAACCTATCAAGAGTTATTGTGAGTACTGCGTTTCACCCGGACGCACACGCACGCACACGCACGCACACGCACACACACACACACACACACACGGACGGACAGCATTTCTATGTTCCCCCGTCGCCCCGACAAAAAAAAAAAAAAAGAGAGAGAAGTTTTCCAGGGTGATGAAGCTTTTCTGGATGAAGAGTCTTCATGGAACTAAACAAGTCCAGTTGACCTGACTCAGCCCACTTGGATACAAAGACCTGGATGACTGAGAATCTTTCAGGATAAAATGTATGAATATGTAAAAGTTTAACATTTCAAATGGATTAAAAAAAACAAAACTAACCTGCTGATAAAAAGCTTCACAGTCACACTGTTGTTGTTAAATCTGGACAGAAATGATGAAGGTTAGAAGATAAAGTTTCTGCGCTCTGAGTGCTTTTGTCATGGTAGATGAAATAGTGACATCACTGATGATTACATGAATACAGACTAAACATTTTTTAATCCTTCTCTCGCTTGTTTATTTTACTCAGCCGTATTATTTTATTTCTGACGTGTGAAAATGTCGGTAACTTTGCCAAAATCTGGATGAGCTGCAGACAGAAAAGAAAAGAAGAGATGAAAGGCCAAACTGCACTGAGATCCTTCTTTAGAACATCAAAAAAACCAGCTTTTTTTCCTCCCAGCAGTCAGCGGGGCTCCGGGGGGATGGAGCTGTAATTTCCGGGCAGAGGGGCTGGACATGTGGGCACGACTCGGACAACTTCAAAGACACCAAACCACATTCTGCCCGGTTTATCCGTCCCATCATTTGTTTTACTGGCTCACAAACACAACTAGAGCGGCACTCAGGACAACGAGGCGTCCAGACGACCGCTGTGACCATGTAGGCATGAAGTGAAAACTGGACTTTACTTAGAACCAAGTGGACCTGTCATGAATGTAACCTCCTGTACCAAATATCTACAAATCAGTAACTATTAAAAATATTTACAAATCACAAGTAAAAATATTTACAAATCACAAGTAAAAATATTTACAAATCACGAGCAAAAATATTTACAAATCACGATCAAAAATATTTATAAATCACTAACTACTAAAAATATTACAAATCAATTCACAATTACTACAATTCAGTTACAGTTGAACCAATGTGACGCTTCAATGACATGGAAGCATCGGGTCTCATCGGAGAGGATAATGATACTTCAAATTTGATGAATGAATGGTCCGAGATTATTGATGAAAGAGAGCTTATATCAATATTTGAAAAGTCTATACCACGAGCCAGGACCATGTCCAAAGTGTTACCACTACAGTGGGTCGACCCCTGGACAAACTGACAGAATCCAGACATTTCCAAAACATCTGAGAACCCTTTGTTGATGGGATCCAAAGACTTATTAAAGTGGATATTAAAATCACCAACAATTAAAATTCTATCCGCATGAGTCACAAATAAAATCACCGAATTCATCTTAAAAATTTGTAATAGGAGCCAAGAGGTCGATACACAACGACAAAACAACACGACTGAACTCCAACAGTCAGATCGAAACTTCCCCCAGCAGCCTGCGAAAAACCGAGAACTAGATGTTCAAATGAGTCAAACCTAGCACCCCCAAGAGCCATCAGACCAAAAACAGATTTGTAAATTAAAGCAAGACCTCCTCCTTGTTTAGCGGCACAGGCAGCATGAGCAAACGCGTGGATACGCTTCAATCAAAGGCAGGTTCACATTTGGTTTCAGCCATGTTTCACACAGGCCAATCATTTCTAACCAACGTTCCAAAATAGGAGCGTTAATCAGCAGTGATTTAGAGCTCAGTGACCTTAGACTAAGAGACATACTTGAAACAGGAGAGGACAAATCTGACTTCACACGTACGTGCTGGAGGTTATTAATATTCCTGTGAGGGATTTTCTTATTATGATTGACAGACCTATGAGAGTTGATCAAAAACTAATGAACTGATTTGAACGAAACCTGTTGGAGTGATGGAACGTGGGCCAAATACGTTTTGGTGTGCATCTGGATCAGATCCTCATTTTATCTTAATCAGTATTAAGGATCAAAGAAATTGGAATCAAAGATGAGCGATCAGGATCAAAGATTAGGATCACAGGTCAGCAATCAGAAACAAAGGCGAGCAATCGGGATCACATGATTATAGGTGGACTTTAGTTCAGATCCAGAAAATAATCTGGATTTTGTAGACAAAATTGTACTAGAGTGGATTAAGGATTGGAATTTGGTTTTGGGTTTAATTTAAAGGGGACTGTAGAGCCTCGGCAGAGGT
Organism: Chatrabus melanurus; assembly: GCA_900302635.1. Classification (NCBI taxonomy): domain Eukaryota; kingdom Metazoa; phylum Chordata; class Actinopteri; order Batrachoidiformes; family Batrachoididae; genus Chatrabus; species Chatrabus melanurus. The sequence continues at coordinate 4,750 of OMMV01184716.1, read as the reverse complement.
ATGTGCTCTCTGAGCGTCCATCTATAGTTTGGCCCCAGGCACTATGGACGTTGTAATTTATGTCTGAGAGGAGGCGTCCTTGTGGTCCAACCCATCTCAGGTAAGTGCTAAATCCACAGATCTGAGTCAGGGAGCGCTGAGTGGACAGGACGGCCAATTTACTCAGAACAGCTCGGCCCTCTGGGAAGGTGTGAGCGGAGCGAGCAGATTAATGTGTCAACATGACTGACAGGTCAGGACCCGCCTCCTCTCAGCTCAACTGCACTCTGGGAACGTCTGATATATTTTTCTCCTCCTGATATCTGACTTTACTTCCATCAGCTCGGCCGTCCCGGTCCAGCACCGTGATGAGCCAGGTGGACGGACTACAGGACTACAAACAGCCCGGCGTGTCCGAGCAGTCGCATATATCAGATTATTAATCCCATGACTGGAAAAGACTCGTGTTGTCTCTGAGATTAGATGGATCCGAGTCATAACTCTTGAGTGCTGCTGGCTTCTAGTCATCGCGGTCCAATCCTTTAAGGTGGCCTTTGATGTGTCGATCTTCATGGAGCTCTGAGAAAACGAAGTGTGTCGGTTTGGCACGCACACCGTGAGCGTGTTTGAAGACATTTGTGTCCGAGCCAAAGACAACATGAAAGAAAGCGTCCGATCAGAATGAACGAGTTTTCCTTTAAGTGTTCTTATCATCAGCCCGTTTCCTTTCATCTGTTGCCACAGTAGTTTTTTCTGTTATTAGACTTAGATTTCTTTTACATTTCTGAGGTTCAGAACATGTCTGCAGCACGACGCCTCTGATGGTTCCGTTGGTGAAACGCAGCGTTGGTGTGTTGACCACTACTAAAGCAAACAAACAAACAAAACATCTGAACTTTAGAATCCCAGGCAGGAAAACGCATCACACAGATTAAAAAAAATAAAAAAATAAAAATAAAAATAAAAAATCAAGGATTTCACTACTAAAATGAAAGAATTGTGCTTTTTAGTTATAATGTGAAAACTAAACATTATATTGTGATCTAAATTAGGTTAAAAATGAAATTAAATAATAGTAGCTTAGATAGAAATAATAAGAAATATTACTAAATGGTAAATTGATATCCTTAATTAACACACCTTTAATGAGGACAGGGTGAGGAGCTCGACTATCCGGGAGGGACTCGGAGTAGAGCCGCTGCTCCTTCACATCTAAAGGATCCAGTTGAGGTGGTTCGGGCATCTGGTGAGGATGCCCCCTGGTCGTCTCCCTAGGGAGGTCTTCCAGGCACGTCCAACTGGGAGGAGGCCCCGGGGAAGACCCAGGACACGCTAGGGGGATTATATTTCCCAGCTGGCTTGGGAACGCCTCGGAATCCCCCAGGAAGAGTTACAGGTCTTGGCTGAGGATAGGGAAGTGCGGGCTGAGCTGCTTGGGCTGCTGCCACCGTGACCCGGACCCGGATAAGCGGCAGAAAATGAAATTGATGAGTGTAGACAGTCGAGGACACCTCTACCACCCGCTGCTTTCTTGTGAAACTTGGGGACACGCAGCAGACCAGCACCCTGTGATCAAAGTGTACGTGTCGGCATGTACGGCTCAACCAGCGCAGCCGCACATGTCGCTGCGCAGCCATTCGATATCTTATACGTCAACAGAAGAACTTTAAAATCCGCTCTCATCCGAAGAAAAGCCAACACTGGGCTGATGGTCCAACTCGAGCAGCAGCATCCTGAACCGTCTGCAAACCTCTAAAACTTTGAAGAGACAAACCTGAAAAGAGAGTCGTCCATTCTGGACGTCACAAAAGCATGAACCAGAACGTCTGCGTCAGATGGAGACAGAATCGGTCTGATCTTCGCAATATTGCAAAAATGAAAAAAACAGTCTTTATCACTTCTCTAATATTTGTATCAAAAGACAAAGATTGATCAAAAATCACCCCAAGATTCTGAACCATCACTACATTTAATAACCTCAGCAGCCAGAGGCAGCGTGAGATGATCAATAAGTTGAACTTATCTCATCTCAGTCTTGTCCCCTCTGCGACCAAACGAGCCTCCGACTTTGTGAAACTGGATCTGTCACCAGCGATCATCGGCATAGCGGTGAAAATCGATCCCATAACTGCGAACAGGTTGAGACGGTTTTCACATTGCGTTCAGCGTGCTGACTCTGTGGCTGACTCGCTGCAAGTTTCGGTGATGGCGGCGCTGCCTCCTTGGCGTGTGATGAGTCAGCGCTCGGGTTCTATTTGTCTCGACGGTACAAACACACTTTTAAATATGCAAACCAACGTGTCAGGTCACGTCTCACACGTTTGTTTCAGATGTTCTTTGTAAACGTTTTTCTACTCGTAAATTTAGCGTGCGCAGTTCGCCGCGTTAAGGTTTGAACCTCCAGATTACACGAACCGTCATAACTGCAGAACCGCCGACTGTGGCGAGAAACACCACGTGCGATCTGCAGCGACCTGCTAACTGTGGACTGCCGTCCTGCAGGGGGCAGTATGACGAGATACAAAGAAGAAGAAAATACTTGGAAACTATCTGAGTTTGTCCACAGCGACGCCACATTTTAACGACAGATCCGTAGTGGATGAGTCCGTTTTCCTCAGGAGTTTGACATAAATGTGGCAGATGTTGACTTTGTGTTGTGGATGTATCTGGAACACGACTGGAACCGGAGAGTAAAACCAGTGAGACTCTGCCAGTCTGGAGGTGGATCGGCCCAAATCTGCCTGGATTTATTGACTTTATAAGCTTCAGCCTGTTTCCTCCCTTAAGTCTTCTCCAGGAAGCCTCCTTAGAATTGGGATATCCTTCATGATGGATTGGATCAGTTCCCAGGTCACACGAAAACCTTAAATCCAGTCCAAAGGATTCTGGACTCAGTACAGTTATAGAAATGCGGGAAGGAAAGAGTGGAAGCCCGGTTTTAAAAAGAGCTCATTAGGATGTGAAACAATGGGCCGTCCTACGCCGACACGGGTCTGGGTTACAGACAGTCTGTGACCGTTCAGACTCAACGCAGAGCTGCCAGGAGGAAGAACTCCAGACGAGACGGTTAAAGACACGCGGCCTGCATGTGGGGCCGCAGGGGCCGCAGGCTGGAAAAACAGGATTTTAGCCGCTAAACCAAACGTGGCTGATCTCACGCTCACCGTGTGGAATAAAGAGGATAACGTATGAAGTTAACTTATCACCAGATTCTGGGAGGAGTTCATGTTCGTTTGTTAGCACGATTCTTCAAGAACTAATGACAAGACTTTGGTGAGACCTCGCCTCAAACAGGATGCGTCAAAAGAGGCGGAGCTATGACATCATAGTAGGAGACAGAGTGCTTTGCACAGAATAGCAACGTTTCATTGTGACTGAATGAATCGTGAAGAATGAAATTTTTAAATTTAAGGACCAAATCAGAGTTCTCGTTAAAGAATCGTTCGTTTATCTGCTCAGTGTTTTCCACCGGCACGCTAAATGAGCCGAACCATTTGACTTCCTGTTCGTTAAAGAGCGTAACAATAAGGCAGAGCGATGAACTAAATGAACCGAGAGTCATAATGAAACACAAATGGACTGAAATGAGCTGAATCACGTCGTCAGTAAACAAGCGACTTTAATAACTCAGAACTGCAAACAAACACATTGTTTAAGTGAACCAAACTTGACCTTTCATGACCTCTGGGTGCTTTTCAGTAATTTCCCCCTAATTAACATACCCAAAGTAATAGCGTATAACTCCTGAAGATATGATCCATGAGTCATTAACTTTGTACCGACTGACAGAAAACGTTCTAAAACGGACAGAAAACGAGTCGAGCATCAGGTTCAACGATGATGATTAAAACAAAGATTTAAGCAAACAGAGGATTTGATTTGAATGAAAAACGCAACAAGCGCACTAAATAAGTAAACGTTTACTGCAGAAAGATCTGGAATTATTGAACCTTTCTTTTTTTTGCCACCGTTGTTGACAACAGGCATGTTTTCCCGTAGAGAAAATATGCATCAAATGATGGGTCCCTCTGTGGGACAAACAACTGTGAAGAGGGGGTGAAGTTAAAGACATAGAAGGTTCAAAATTCTGTTTCGATGTCTGTTTTGTGTCCAAACAGAATTTTGAACCTTATACGTCTTTAACTTCACCCCCTGAAAACATGCCTGTTGTCAAGGCTCAACTAAAGCTGACAGGTCTGCCCGACCCAACAATCAAACCCTCAGTTCCTCCACCACTGAATTACAGTGAAGGACTTTAAAATTTAACGCCCTCCCAGATGTGATGACACCAGGAAGTGAGGGTCCTACGACTTGGCCTGCAGGCTATCTCGTACTTTTGTTGGACTTTTATTGGGAATAAATGAAAAACCATTAAATTTGGGAGCAGATTGGCATCAAAAGATGGCATCAGGAAATTAAAACATGTAAATTGCATGAGAATATGTGCTAATAGAACCAGTTTACATTAAATGTAGTGAAAAGTATAAACCTCGTCTGTAATCACAAATAAAATAAGCAGATGAAGCAGGATATTTCAGTTTTTTTTTTTTTGCCCTGGCAGAGTTATGAACTCTCATAAGTGCTGATCTAGTTTGGTTTTATTTTCCTTTGGTAAGGAGTTTTTACCTACATCTGCTTGTTGGTTTTCAGCAGGATTGTGTAAAACCTGGTGAAAAAGTGATGTTTAAGGCCCTATCACACTGGGCTGCGACACACATGCGAACGGCATTCCCGTGGGAGTCACCGAGAAGCCGCGGCGCATCCACGGGGA
>OMMV01184715.1:0-14767 GCA_900302635.1 Chatrabus melanurus | reverse complement strand
CATTTGGGGTTGTAGCTTGTTTCATGTCAATGAAAAGGCCTTCTGGAGACCCTGTTCTTGAGCATCCAGTATCCACATTTCATCGTATTGCATCTTGACCACAAACGTTTCCCTCCCTCCCCCCTCCTCTTAATGTTCTTTCTGTGTTATTTTCCCCTTCTGTGCTTCTTTTGAGGTCCCACAGTGGAAAAACTGTCTTCTGTCAAATCCACGTGGTTGCTGAGGGGAATTCCCTGGAGTTGCGAATTAGCACTGTGCTACAAACTCTGTATGCAGAACATCAGATGCACTTTATGTATCGTATACTATGACAACAAATGTAAACAAAACCATGTGACCATCAGAGCCTCGCTTTCATTCACATCACTGAAACAAACAGGGGTTTTCCCAAAATGGTGCAAACAATGTGGCTTGCACATATCGTGTCTGCCTGGGTGGTTGCTATCTAGGACCCGGGGTGGTTCGGTGATGGATGCAGCATTGGCTCATGCTCCCAGTCCTAACCTGAAAACAGGGCAGACTTTGTTTTGGAGTTACATGTAGCTTGTTTGTCATTCATTTATTTTCCGCCCCTTATTCGGGTCGCGGTGGCAGCAGACGGTGGGAACTCAGCCCACACTTCCCTATCCTCGGCCAAGACCTGTAACTCTTCCTGGGGGGATCCCGAGGCGTTCCCAAGCCAGCTGGGAAATATAATCCCTCCAGTGTGTCCTGGGTCTTCCCCGGGGCCTCCTCCCAGTTGGACGTGCCTGGAAGACCTCCCTAGGGAGACGACCAGGGGGCATCCTCACCAGATACCCGAACCACCTCAACTGGCTCCTTTTGATGCGAAGAAGCAGCGGCTCTACTCCGAGTCCCTCCTGGATAGTCGAGCTCCTCACCCCGTCCCTGAGTGTAAGCCCAGACACCCGACAGAGGAACCTCATTTCTGCCGCTTGTATCCGTGATCTTTTTCTTTCGGCCATTACCCAAAGCTCATGACCATCGGTGAGGATAGGAGCGTAAATCGACTGGTAAATTCAGAACCTCGCCTTCCAACTCAGCTCTTCCTTCACCACAACAGTCCGGTACAGCGTCCACAGGACCTCAGACAGCGCCCCAATCCGTCCGTCGACCTCACACACCATCTTACCCTCACTCGTGAACAAGACTCTGAGATACTTGAACTCCTCCGCTTGAGGCAATAACTCTCCCCTGACCCAGAGGGGACAATCCACCCTTTTCCGACAGAATATTTGGAGATGCTGCTGATCCTCATCTCCAACGCTTGATCAGTTCTACGGACACAAAATCCAATTTAAATTTAGTTATTTCTAATTCCTTCAATTCAACTTCTGTGATTTTTGCACCTCAATTTAGGTATCAATTCAAATTCAACTCTCTTTGCGGGTGTTTAAAAAGTGTAAATGACCTCCTGGACCTGTATTCAGAATGGGTTCGCCACAAAAATACACAATGGATCTACTGTCTTATTATACAGAGATTAGTCAAAATAATTTAATTTGTTTTCAAGGATTAATAAATAGGTAATCTTGCAGTCAAACCGACAGAGGCAAAAAATGTGCCGTTTCTTGCTTTGCATTGATATCACATGGTTTCTTTCACTGTGATATTTTTCTCTTGTGGTACATATCAGGGAACTCATATTCATCATCAAATTCCAACGGTGGTTTTGTGCTTACATCGTCACAATACTTACGGCTGTCCATTTGGTGAATAAACCTTTGAAGTGGTCGCACTATAGGATGCCAGAGCCACCCCAAACACGCCACTTTTTGGGGCCGAGGGAAGAACTTACAGGCTTTGGAAGCCATGTGGGTAACCTACCCTCCACCACGCACCCCGCACACAACAATCTCTCCTCCAAACCAATCATTATACCCATCCTGCCCACAGCTCCAGAGTATTCAGGTCCACAGAACATACTTAGTTGTGGTTGAAGAAGCACTTAGATCCACTCTGCTGCCCAAGACGATGCCGTTCTGGGGGTGGTGGGGGGAGAGCTTCTTTTACGAACTTCCTGCGACCATCCATCAGCCGGCTAAAAAGAAATGGGTGGTAACCGTGGCTACAGTCTCTAACCTCAAGAAGGGCCTAATGCAAGGAGCCTTCCTGTGCCAGCTCCTCTGCCACTGTTGCATAAGAAGTGATGCAATCAATTATTAATTCTCCACTGGGTTTAATATTTAATGGTAGCGACATGTAATTTACACTTTCACTGGAAAAATCGTGGCGTTCAGACCAAAATAAACAAGTGTATTTGTGTTCCAAAGAGTGCAGAGGTTGTTACGCGAGTCCTATCCGGTGGGCTCCGATTTCACTCATTCTGCACCGTCAAGCAGCAACTACGAGCTGGATTTGATTCATATTGGAAAAGCTCGGAACCAGGAGATTTCTGTGTGCCATTTGTAAACTGAATCAATAAAATAAAAAATAAAAACAGATTTTCCATTTAGAAACCTCTGAAGGGAACAATATTTATGATGTTGCTTTTGATGAAACTTTTAAAGGGTGTGGTAGTTTTTTTGTCATAAGCTCTAGTTTTTAAGATAGAAATGCAATATAAATACATAAAGTACTGGAACAGCAAATATCAGCTGAGATTCAACAATCCTAGAATTCTGCATTGATATAAACATTACTGCAAGTTTTTACACCCATTTGTTACAGTATAGCAACTTTATTAGCATAATGTTTGTCTAAAGTTAATGTTCATTGTGACAAATCCAATCAATACCCAAACTCAACGGCTTCTTTGTCTTGATTAGATTGATAATTCCAACAGGTTTTGTGGAGATCTGCTGAGAGGGTCTCGAGAAACTGGTTGAAATGCTGGGGAAAAAAGCCCCATCTTGATGTGCAAAAGAAAGTATAATCTGATCCAGAATCCGCATCTGAAATCTGGTCAACAGCAAAAGTTCATGACTTCTTCCAGTTGATATGATTGATCATTCCATGTATCAGAATGAAAGATAATGGCATCATGAAACCCCTCCAATCAATGGATCCCAACCAACACCAAAATGGAATGGGTTCTTCTTCTTCTTGACAATCTCGATTATTCCACCAAAGCTTCTGGATATCAGCTGAAAGCTTATTGATAAATTGATGAAAATTTCAATGAAATGCCCATTTCTCTCAGATCCAGAATCCACGTCGGAACAGTCAAAATTTGCATGAAATCTGTTTTAAGCCTCATTTGTAGGCGGTTTGAAATGCAATTCAAATCACTTTATTGCAAATCTGTTTTGGTCTGAACACTCAGATCGGATTCCGGGTGGTGCTTTGTTACGTCTGTGACTTTTGACACCACATAAAGTTGGGCGGTCACAGCCACTGCAGACCGCTCCGCTCGTTATCGCTCCCCGCTCCAATAAAATCGCTCACTGCTTGCTCCAAAAAAGAAAAAATGTCCAACATGAGGTGTGCTTACAGGGACGAGCTGTCGGGTGACAGCTGGTGTTCAGCTAAACGAGCCAGTGAGAAAAAACAAAAAAACAAAAACACACACACACAGACACACACACACACAAAAGGCCAAACTAACCTGTAAAATCAAATCCAAAAAAAAAAACAGTCACAGAAGACACAGAGTGTAGAATAAAAGTCATATCAAAGACAAATAGTGTGGAAAGACTGAGCAGTAACGCTGCTGTGTGCATGTGTGCGTGTGTGCGTGTGTCGCACGTGTCCAACGTGACGCTTGCAGTGTGTTTCAGGGTAATAATACAGGGATGCATTCTGGGTCAGTCATGCTTCAGACACTTGGTGTAAGTGGAATCGGTACCGCTCCGGTGTGCGAAAATGGAGCGAGAGATTAAGGTGACGCTCCAGTTTTTTTCCAAATATGCGGCTCCATGCTCCGCCCACATGCCCTGCTGGGCACTATGTCATTACTATAGCAACCGATGTGGATAAGACGGAAAATGAGGATTGCCACACGGACACACAGACCGGATCTGGTCACTTGCTATAATGTGGACGGTCAATCAGGCTAGCCAAAGTGTTATTACTATGTTATTACTCTGTACATATCAAGAATCCATTTCTAATATGTGTGCTTCGGCGAGGCTGAGCGGTGGCAGCAGTAATGAATTTAAATAAGGCGGTGAACTTTGGCGTCACACCTTTTAGATGCTGTGAACATGTGTTTTGAATTGAGGAAAGCTGCGTCCTGCACTAAGAGCAGCAGACCGACCTTTGACACGCGTAACACCTCCTAATTTGTCCTGAGGAGAAGTTAACGAGCCTTGCAGTCAGGTCCATAAGTATTTGGACGGTGATGTACTTTTGCCTCCAGACCACCACAATGGAGTTGAGATGAAACGATCAAGATGTGCTTGTAGTGTCGACTTTCAGCTTTAAATCAAGCGGTTTAACAAAAAGATCACATTTAGGAATTACAGTCATTTTTATATTATCGTCAAGTCAGGGGATGGACACATGAACATTTCCAAGTCACTGAATATCTCTTGGATTTCATGAGGGAAGCCAACAAGACATCCAGTGAAGAAGTTATAGGCTTCTGAGGATGTAAGCGGAGAAACTGGAGATAGTGAAACCTTTGTCTGTTGCATCACCAGTTACACAGCTTCATGGTGGAGTGGAGCAGAGACACGTTTTCATACAAGAAAACAGTCTAGGCTCAAGTCTTTTTTTAAAGAAAACCCTCTGCTGTATTCCACCATTAAACTGTGTTACTGGTGATGCAACAGGCAAAAGTTGCACCATCCCCAGTTTCTCCGCTCACATCCACAGTAGCCTATAACTCCTTCAGAGTTGCCATGGGTGTTTTGGTGGCTTCCCTCACTTTTGCACAGTCACTCAGATTTTGAGAAATGCCTACTCCAGACAGACTTACCAAACAGTACCACACTGTTTGCATTCCTCAATATCTGATGGAAATGAAGTCCAAGACATATTCAGACTCTCTTTTTAGTGGAGCAGGACGCTCCAGACTACACCTGCATATGAAGTGGGTCTAAATACAGTACTGTGTATTTTATATACATATGCACATCCAGTCAGATATAACAAAAACAACAACACAAACATGCAAACTGTATTTCATGTCATTTTTGTCACGACTGCATGACCTAGAAGACACACATGTTCAACCGTCCGTTAGGTTCCCTGTGATCATACGACTGTTCCAGAGGTTCACCTCTCATGCACCCAAAGCAGTGAAACCACACCATGTGCTTCCAGGGCAGCACGCTAACCGCTGATAAACATTCCACAGTCTGTGGTAGAAACAGATTTTTTTCTTAAAAAGCTGCCGTGTGTCTTTGTCAGCCAGCCGAGGAGGAATGCATGTGAAGCTGTGAAGGCCCCTTTTAGCGGCTGAACCACTGGAGGGCACTGTTCTGTCTGCCTTTACAGAGCGCTCTTTGTTACCTCATCAGGGAGGTTATGTGCCCTGTTTGATGCTGGTGATGATCTGGATTCAGGTCTCGGGATTAATCACCAGCCTGCTGAAGGTCACCGAGAAGGTTGTTGTCATCTTTATTTACTTAAACCCCACAAAACATATCAACACAAAGCCAAAAGCATTTGGTGTGACGGTACGTATTTGACCACTAAAGAATTGTAAAACATGCACTTTTTTTTTTGCCATAACATAAACTGACATGCCTCTCATCCAACTGCATGCCTAAACAAACAAACAAACAAACAAAAAACAAATCTTCACCAACATGTCCTCTCCAAACTTCAAAAAGAGATCTTCTCGAGATAAGGTCAAATATGGAAAAGTCCTGAAAAGCAGTTTTTCAGTCAAACCTTGGCTCCTAACAAAGTAAAAAAACTGCCCAGAAATTGTCACGCTACAAATTAACAGTTACAAATTCAGTTTTTAGATTTTTAGTTTGTTTTCCATCGAGACAAATTGTTACTCTCCTCACCATTTTTGATCATTTCAAAAATAATTTTAAATAATCTGCATATGGCTTGATAGAAATGAATGTAGTTATATTATATCTAACGGACCACGTGTAAAAGCTGGTGTACTTAGGAGACGCTTTAACCGAAGAGACATAAGATTAATAGTGAAAATTAGCAGCGATTCCATTGGTTCCATTTTGACACTCTATAGTGCATGGCCTAAAGCGGAGAACACAAATGCATGTGGGGCGTGTTTAACTACACTTTGCTATTTACACGGCACATGATCAGAGTGCAAAGTAAGGTCCAGGCTAAAAAAGGGCTGCGTTTAGTCTCTTAATTACCAATCAGACAGTCATCTGTCGTTCCCTTTCAGCGCTGGGCGCGCAGGAACCTGGCAAAGAGGAACCACATCTACACACAAAGCGTCAAAGCAGCCACCAAAGCTCCCTGAGGTGAAGCAAATGTGCACCTCGTTTCTGCAACACATCCTCCTCCTCGTATTTCATTAAAAAAAAAAATTTGTTTTCAGCTCAGTTTCATTGTAATTTGATGCACATCCTTTTGAATTCATATTGCGCCTTGACTTTAGACCAGTTTTTTTTTTTTACTGGTCTACGGTACAAATGCCTTCTCCTGCCTCATGATAGCAACGCACCAACACTGCACCTGACCACACCTCATTTTAAAAACAACACACCCATGGGTGCACAGATGAGTGCAAGTGCACTAGCTGTTTACATGAAGTGGGCGGAGGGAGTGAAAATGGCAACTGTGTCAGTTGGAAATTAGCAATGACTTGCACTACCCTGTGCCGAATGCAAGATAGGGCCCAATGAGTTTAATTACAAACACTCTCCAAAATGATTCAAGCAAATAAAAATAACTTTCTATACACACTAAACTGACAAAGATTATCCCTAAATTCAGTGGAGGACCAAACGAACCAGTCCTCAAGCCCCGCCCACCACCACTGTCATTGGCCTATTCTAACCTGTGATGCAGCATTTTGAGCTCATGCATGATGATCAGAAACTCAGATTTCAGAAAAGTGCAAAGAAACCTGCAGCCATTAGGAGAGGATTGTGGGTAAAGTGCTGCAGCGACAAAAGATGGAGATACAGACAGGATGTTGATTGTGCTGAGATCTGGATTCCAAAGACCAGAGTAAAATAATTCACTTAATTTTCACACTCATCAAACCATCGATCCCTCGGGCTTGATGGATGGGGGCATTTGTTGTGTTTCTCCACTGATTTATTCAGGATTTCCTTTAATTTTTCACCCGTATGCATAATCATAAGAAATTATATTTTTGCATTAAGTGGATCTTTAAGAATTTTCTGCCATTTGTCCTTTAGTTTTTAAATATAGGCACTTCTACTCCTTGGGGAAGTGACAGTAAAATCACCCAAACAATGAGGATTAATGATGTTAAATAATAATAATAATAATAAACTTTATTTGTATGGCATTTTCTGGTGCAGATTATACATTTTACTGTGCTTTTCAAATTAAAAATAACATCCATAAATAACAGTACGCTGAAATCAAAACCACGATAAAAACTAAACTAAAAATACATACAATAATAAACTTAAAATGCTAAACAGAAAGAAAATCCATTATTCCCGCCCCGTGCTACATTTTAAACACAGTGTAGCCACCATGTGTTAGTGATTAATAGGTGGCAACCAAAAGTGTCTAATATTCAAAGAAATGAAAATTAAAAACACACATCATGAATTCTTCTTTACCACAAAGCTCAGTCATGTTTTCTTATTTCCTCTGTGTGTGAGTGTGTGCGTGTGTGGTTTTTTTTGGGGGGGGGGTTAAAGTGCAGAGCACGGTTGCCTACGTTGGAATCAGAATGCTACTGCATTTAACTCGTTGCACATGAAACAGTTTGGCCGCAACACCTCCGCCTCCTGCAGCCACAGTGTCACAAACACTTACTGTCTTAATGGAGGGGGGGGGAACAAAAACTGTGAGAGATGGTAGGAAAAACAAAAAGTCAGTGACAGTTGGCAGAGATAAAGAACAAAACTGAGCAGCTGCAGAGCTAATCTGCTGAATCAGCGTTTCTCCAGTTCGAATGAGCACCAATGCCGCCGTTTCTGCACGGAGCTTATTTGGAAAAGCGGTGAGATACGAGAAACTGATGATAATAATTATAGAAAATCACAGGATGAACGTGGAAATAACATATTAGAAACGGGCTAAAAAAGCAAGGGTGAAAATGGAAAAGAGTTGGTGTGCAGAGTGATAAAGAAAATGATGAAAGTAGGAAAATCCATTCTGGATGACTGATAGCCCATAATCAGAGGATATGACACAACGGTGAGGCTCCAAACCGCCGGCAATCCCCTCGCACGCTGCTGAAAGTGACGCCCGCAGAAGCGCTGGCGTTATTGGAGGTGGGCAGACGTTCAAGTTTTTCTTTTTCTCGCTCCACCCAGCGAGTCGCTTTTATGGGCCTGTTTACTAGCACGGGCTTCCAGAGATCTTTATCCAGCGCGCCTTTGATTTGCCAGAGCTCTCATCCCACATCCCACATGCAGCGGCACAGACACGGGCCTTTCAAGACGCACAAATAGAAATCTGGCAGTCATTTCACAGATTTTTTTTTTTTTGTCTCTTCCCCCTCTCTTTTCACCCCTTCATTTTATTCCGTTATACCCCCTTCTCGCTCTCTCTCCACATCTTCAGATATAATTACAGAGGCTCTTTGCAGATGTTCCTTCTTTTCCCCTTTTAGACCCATCTTCCAGATCTGAGGAGACGAGCTGGAAACGTGACGCCGGATCGACAGAGGACACGTAGAGTATTCGCTCAGAGCCGTAGTCGCTCTCTGATAAGCTACAAAAAGTTCATCCTAAATGGCAGAACCTGTACCGCCGCAGGAGAAGACAACTGCAGCAAAATGTCAACTTATCTCCTGTGACGGCTGGAGTTTAAGAACACAAAGCAGCTGGAAGAGTTGCTAACGGCGTAGGTGGTCAGGATCTTTATTCTCAATGCGTAAAAACACAAGAATGTTGTAACCGCCTCGTCACGTAAGGCGAATTTCTTCTGAACGGTCTCTAAATATGAATGGGACTGGATGACAAACATCATGTAACCTCGAACCCTCTGGCAGCGGTGAAGCAAATCATCATGTCCAATTATCGACAATAGCAACCGCAAGGTTCCCTACCTGAGCAGCAGCCGAGTGTTACCTGATGAACATCCATCAGCAAACATTTTCATTCTGCGAGATAGCCTAAGGCAGAGGTGTCAAACTGATTCCAGAAAGGGCCAAAAGGGTGCAGGTTTTCTTTGCAACCACCGCCTCCACCAGGTGATTTCACTGATTAACATCACTTTGTGCAGATTGGATGAGTTCATCATTGAAATCACCTGGTGACGTGGGTGGTTGTAAAGAAATCCTGCACCCTCTTGGCCCTTTCTGGAATCAGTTTGACACCTGTGGCCTAAGGAAACCACTGTAGCAGCTGGCCCAGGCTGGCTAGCGCTCTATTATAAGCTGCAGTGTGGATTCGGCAAATCGTGTATTCGTAGTCCAGCAAAATGCTGGAAGCTCGGTGATGGAGTGACTTGTTGCTGGACCTGTCGCAGCTGCTTTCAGTGTGAAGCTAATCATCGTACACACATATCTACTGGAATGTCACCACTGCAAAGTTAATTCATGAGTAACATTTCTACCTGGCGGCCTGTCCAGGGTGAACCCCGCCTTTCGCCCAATGACCGCTGGGATAGCCCCCGCCCCCCTCCCGTGACACTTAGATGGAATAAGCGGGTTCAGAAAATGAATGAATGAATGATTTTCTATAGGTACCAGCCTGGGAACCTCATGAACACTTATTAGCAGACAACAAGATGTGTTTGCAAAGAAGATTATCGGGCTCATTTTTGAGCCAGCTTTATGCTAAAACACCACGTTAGCGTGAAACGCCATCGGAGTGATTGGGCTAAGCTAGCTAGCACAGTTGCTACTAGGATGTTACCTATTATGTAATTTAATGTATTTGTACTACACAGGCTTGTTTTATAGTCCATAAGTGCTACGCTTTAAAGAAAATCAAGTTATTTTATATGATTAGAAAGAGTTTCGTAAATGTGCTGCAAATTTTGATGAAAACTGGTCCGTCTTTAAGACAAAATGTCATTCCAAACGTATACTCTGTTCTACTGTTGGAACGGCTCATACTTTGGTTGGATAGAATTTTATACACCAGTATAAGGGTGATTCTCCAACTAAGGGGAAAATTAGGCTCCATGTGTTTCAGCTGCATTTAATTTTAATCTCACTTGAAACATTTATGTTCCAGTGATTTTATTTTGTCTCGTTTGTTCACAGGATAAAATGATAAGCACCAAAAGAGGTACAACTAATGTATTATTTCAAAATTTTCAAATTGATTTGAGAGGAACGCACAAAATCAGATGTCCTAATTAAAGGTATGTTAATGATAATTATTGTTTATTGACAGAATAATTGGTAATTTGCCTTATTATTATTATTGTTTTTGCTTTGAGTCATGTTTAAATTATTATCTATAAAAGTTCCAGGCTCCAAAAGTCGTTACATTTTTCACAAGTGAGCTCAAAATGTTCGTCCTAGACTTTTGGTCAACTCCGTTACAGTTAGGCTTTGCTGCCCTCTATTGGTAGCCAGCTGAGTTACTGAGTGAACCAATCAGATGTCTTGTTACATCTGGTGGAGAGAAACATTGTGGATGGGATTAATGTTAAAAAAGTTTTAACTTTCTGTAGAAAAACAACCAAAAATCAATAAGTAGCTTTATTTCCCATCACCTCCGTTACTCCCTCTTACCAATTATTTATCAGAGAATTTAATAAATATAATATGGATTAGATATGGCTTGTAGATCACTCATAAATGCAACATAACTTTCAATCCAATGAATTACCATGTTCATTGTATATTCATTATACTTAAGAAGGCTGAACAGCTGAAATAGTCACCTCCGTTACATGTTGTTGTTTTGGACCATTATGAAAAATATTGAAAAGTGCACTGCTTTTGTTGGTTTTGAAATCCCTTGTTATCCAGTTTGATTATGCAACAGGAATTAAAACATTCTGAAGAACTTATTTTTTATCATTTGTGGAACCTGGAATTTGCCCCCTAGTTTAAAGAATCACCCATAACAGCTAATATGAAACCAAAACAAAGTGTTTTATACTGGATAAACCCTCTGTGACGTCACCCACAAGTTTTCTGAAGAGTGGGTTTGAAGCTCAAATGGGGCGGCTCTAGATGTCGCCATCTTGGCAGTGCCTGACTGCCTAACTAACGGCCAACCATTAAATGGGTAAAGAGGTGGAGCATGGGCAAGACCGGCATGACCTGGACTGCACGAATGAAGACCAAATACACCCCCATCTGGCATTAACCAAGTAAGCTAAAGCTAACAGGCTAACCTTGGTTCAGATGTTTGAGTAATTGGTGTTTTTGTGGACTGTGCGGTGTTTTTCGTCGCAGGTGGCTTGGGTGCGAGTATTAGAAACTATGAACAGCATACTGCTGCTGTAACTATGGCATCATCAATGGAGCTAACGTCTCGTAACAATTTGCCTGCCAGCTGACATCTGCTGGATGGTTGGTGATTGATGGATGGAGGATGGAAAGCAGGAGCAGGTATGGTTGAAGTTACATGTAGCTTGAAATCAGTTTCTTTCATTTCCAAAGCCGAGGTCTGCTGGCTACCAAGGCCACTGCTGCTCAGTTTTTAGACTTCTACAAATTGATAATCCTGCAAGTTTTCTGACACTGCATTTAAGTTTGGCTACTTTTTTGCCACATTTTGGCTGCGGACACCCCGTCATGTCCAACATCTTCTCTCATATAAGCCTTTATCGATAAACTAACACTTAGCCATTGCCAACACCAAACTCTGGCAATAATTAGAATGGCAGTAGGTTCCACCTCAGCTCCTCCCAGGATGGAAGAGAAACCAGACAAAGCCAGAACGCCCAACATCACATCTGGCCGCAGCCGGCCCTGTCACATGATGACCAAGGTCAACAGGAAGTTTCACTACAGGAGAATTAACGCAGGACTTGTCAGGTTTTGGACACCAATGATTGAGCCTTCCTCTCTTATTCCCAGTGTTGTTTCATTTGCTATTCATCAGAATTCCACAGACAGCTGTTCAAGCCCAAAGTTTTCAGTCAGGCAAACCTCAGGTGTGCCCACTCAGCGACTCGATGACAGCCAACCTAAAGTCTGCCAGTTTTTAAGACTTCAAAATACAGAAAACAGAATAGTGTGGACCCCAGATGTGAATTGGAAGTCTGGGTATGACCACTTGTCAACGGAGGTGTGATTTGGACCAAAGTGGGTGAGGGGTTCTACACTGGAGACAGAGGCAGGAAACCCAGAGAGGGAAAAAGGGTCAGCAAGCTATATAACGGTTTCTGAGAGAGAGGGAAGTGGTGGGAGACGGAGGGAGGCAAAGAGAACAAAAGAGAGAAAAGTTTAACTGAAACACAGAGCTCCATGCTTGTAATCCAACTGTGGTTTCGTTCCTCAGCTTCTCGGCCCCGAACCCCCAGTCGTCGGAGAACCTGCCTTTTACTGCTGCCCTTTAAACCGTCCTCTCTCCACCCCCGTTCACTGTCTTTTTCTTTTGTGGTGTAAAAAAAGATGATGTTTATTCGGGTCTGGCTGTGGCCCTGGTTCAAATCCATGCGAGGAGATGTGGTTTCTCCAGCTGCTGCGGATCCTGCAATGAAGCCATGCTTAATTTGTGTGGTCGAGGCTGTAACACGCCCACCATCTCTCGCAATATTCTCTTTCCCTCCATTAGCTCCACGTATTACTCTGAAGCTTGTCTTCTTTAATTTCTCTGCCCTCTCATGCTGTTGTGAACTAACAAACCTTTTCTGTGATTCTTACGATATTTTTGATCTGAGCACGAAAACTATAGAGCTAGGTAGTTCAGTGGGACAAAGAGTTGGGCTGCCAATATGTAGACCTGGGTTCGAGTCCCGGTCATGCTACTGTGTCCTTGGACAAGACACTTCATCTGCATTGTCTCAGTCCTCCCAGCTGTGAATGGGTACTGGCCTTAGCTGGGGAAGTAACCTGCATCAGACTGGAATCCCGTCCTGGGGGTCATAGACTCTCATCCACTTGATTCTACGAAATCTGCGAAATCTGGGAATAAGCCTCAGGGCCTATATAGGACTTCTTTTTCTTTTGAGGACATATCCTTCAGACTATGCGTCCTGCTTAATCCATTATTATCTTAATTAACTTCCTTTTATTGTCTAATTTTCAACTTCACGATGCATATCAACACATTTTTGTCCTGCAGCATGCTGCGCTCGCAGTGGCTCAAGCACTTAGTACACTTGCAGCCAAACGAGAAGGTCTCCAGTTCGAGGCCTCCTTGTAAATCTGGAGTTGAGTCAGGAAGGGCAACCGGTGTAAAACTTGTGCCAAACAACACGTGCATCCATACCGAATCCGCTGTGGCGACGGCGAGTAAAAATGGGACAAGCCAAACCAAAGCCAGCGTATTGTACAACCATATCCTGACCAACCGCTTAATCAGATACACCTGTTCAACTGCTCATTAAAGCAAATACCTAATCAGCCAATCACATGGCAGAAACTCGGCGCATTTATGCATGCAGGCACGGTCAAGAGGATCTGCTGAAGTTCAACCTGAGCAGCAGAATGGGGAAGAAAAGTGGTTTAAGTGACTTTGAATGTGGCATGGTTGTTGGTGCCAGACGGGCTGGTTGGAGTTTTTCACAAAGTAAGGATCTACTGGAATTTTCACACACAAACAGCTCTAGGATCCACTGAGTGGTGGTTGTGTGGGTGAGAATGCCACGGTCAGATGAATGGTCAGACTGGTTTGAGGTGACAGAACAGCAGCAGTAACTCAATCACTGGTTATAACCAAGGGATGCTGAAGGCGGCTTGGAATGCACAACACATTGAAGTTTGAAAAAGGTGGGCTACAGCAGCAGAGGATCACACCGGGTACCACTTCCTGCCAGCTAAGACAAGGAAACAGGCTACCGTGGGCACGGGCTCATCAAAAGTGGACAACGGAAGACTGGAAAAATGTTACCTGGTCTGATGAGTCTCGATTTCTGCTGCCATATTCAGCTAGCCGGGTCAGAATTTAAAGTGTGGATCCATTCTGCCTTGTATCAACAATTCAGGCTGGTGGTAGAACTGCGTGATGCCATCATGTCAAGAAAGACCAATATCTCTGAGGAATGTTTCCAGAACCTTAATGAATTTCTCCTATGAAGAATTAAAATGGGGTCCAACCTGATACTAGCACGGTGTACCCAATGAAGTGGAGAGTTAGGGTGTACTGTTAGAACATCTAATCATCATTGTCGTGGATGAATTGGGCGTAGACCAGATGTCACCGATGCTGCTGCTGGAGATCACCTGCCGTGCATGTTTTCCATGTCTGCCTGCTGTTAACTAGGGCTGCAACGACTAGTCGACTAATAGTCGACGGCAAAATTCGTCGACAACTAATTTAGTAGTCGACGGGTCGTCAGTGACGTCATCCCATGGCATGCAAGTCTTATAACGTTATTTTGCTTCGTTTAGTCGCGTTATTATTATTATTTTGCAGTATTTCGGAGTCTCAGACTAAAGTGTTAGCGAGCTAATTAGCCGGAAGTCCTCTTCGTCTGTGAAATTTTTTGGCGGTTGGCAGACCGACAGCTGCATTACCGCCACCATCTGGACGGGAGTGGATTGGCACTCAATCTACTAAAACAATATATTGACTGGGTTAATATAGTGCTGCTTATAGTTCTGCTTCCAAGTGCAGAAAATGCAATAAATGTTATGTCTTCTAATTTTGGTGTGTTTTGT
>OMMV01184699.1:4552-17123 GCA_900302635.1 Chatrabus melanurus | reverse complement strand
ATTTAATAAATAAAAAAGAGTGGTGTTGCAGTTGGAGATGATCAACATTGAACAACAAATGCTTCTATTGAAAATGTGACGACGTCTGTACGTCCACTGAACAAATTGAGGCGGAGGACGAGCGAATATACCACACTGTGGGACACGGACAGATAAATGCACTTCAGGTATTTTCGTATGTCATTTGCAACCATTCATCCACCACCAGAACACACACAGCAAGCCGATTCATGCCGGGCCAGAGGCGCGGACCAATCACAACCCTTGCGGTCTGCGTCATCTCGACGTGTAGTTGGGAGGTTTCGCGTCAAGCTACGGCGTAGGGCAGAGGGCTCTGCGTCGCCACAACGCAGTAGCATAAACTGGCCTTTGTTACACAATATTAATCGTATGTGAATTTTTAACATATTAAAATTTAATTTTTAAATATTGTGGTTATCGTCATTACCAGTATATCGCGACACCCCCCCCTAACCCACAATGACAAAAGTGGCTCAAACTGCAAAACCAACGGAATACCACGCCACAGACCTTCGTGCACCCGAAACACGGGGACGAAAGACTCGCTGCTTTTTTGTTTGATGATGGACGTTGCATTAGAAAGGACGTTGCAATCAAGGAGTCACGTAAACAATTGATGAAATACAGATATTTTAAGAGTTTGCATTACCTAGCACTATGTTAGCAATCTAGTGGGAAGCCAAGTTTTTAAAAAAATGATAGCTACCAAGCAAATTTTTTTTTTATGTTGCCTTGCATCTAACATTAAGGTTAATGTTTGCTTGCTACTTTTCGCTAGCATTAGATGCTGTCCCTGCGAGCTCGGTGGGTCTTCACCGCACTGGACACACAACGGCTGAGAAGGCCAATCCCCGGGCCGTTCCTGTCAATGTTCGTGGAGTTCCTGCGGTGGAAACGGGGCTATTACTTACATCCAGCGCTCATGTTCTTTAAATAGCAAGTCCATTTGCGCTCATGTGGGTGCGTTGGTCTAAAACTGAGGTGTGGTCAGGCACAGAGCTTTCACGTTCACATCATCCGTCACCGGAAAGCGTTCCAACTTAGACTTGCAAAAAAATCAGGTCTAAAGTCTGGCGGAGTCTATTTCTTGTACTGAAAGGGGCGTGATAGCCAGAAAGCCTCAAAGGGCGGGTTCACGGTGCACTCTGTGCAAAAGCGTATCATAGGACCGTGAAACTGAACTGGAAACAAAAATTAATGAAATAAAAGTAACTAATGGAAAAAACAAAACTTTAATAACGCTGGTATCAACCGTATTTCCAGGCTGCGTTTCCTCCTCTTTGTGGTGGGCGGACCAATGGGGTCGGATTCAGCTTTCACAGGGGGTCCAGACTTTAAACCACGAGGGAGATTGGTTTGCGTTTTTGAGGGTTTATATACCAAATGACATCATTAAATGTGTAATATGAGCTCTAATATAGCGCTGCCCAACATAGTATATAGAAATCAGTGATTATTGCAGTTCGGAGGCTTTAGATGTGCCAAAGCCGGTCTTCTAGATGATGCGTTTTAGCGCTCTAACTCAGCTAGGGGAGAAGTTACAGCCGAAGCCCCATAACGGGCGTAAACGTACGTACTGGGTTGATTCCGCACCACTATCTCTGAGAATTCTTTGGTTTTTCGATATGGTGGACGGCTGCAAAAACAAACCGAGCATTTGTCCACTGGGTGGAAACGAGGGTTATTGTCAAGTGGTTCATCAGTCTGCCTCAGCGACCCAGCAACAGAAAACTGAGGAAACAAACTTAAAATCACAGTCTGTGACCATGCCCTTGCATCACAGTTGAAATCCACCCAAAAACCACAAAGGAACATGCTGGCAGCAGGAAACATTCTGGACCGGAACCAGCGCCGGCTACACTGCTCAACTTAATGAATTGGACGTCCGTCATGGCAGTAAAACTCCCAGAAAAGAAACCGTCACAACCTCAAGAGTTGGTTGAATCGAAAGTATTTTGTGTAGGAAGGACTGAGGTCTTTTCTGCCGCAATTTCACCAAAAACTATATTTCAAAACCTCATTTATGTGCTGAGTATATAACCAAACGGCTCTGCTGCTGACCGAGGCCGTAAAGTTAGTCAGCGCACAGGATGTTGAGAATGAGCGGCAAATTAAAGAAACATCAACAATCCAGACCTGTATTATTTTAGAATCGTACACCAAAAGAGATTTTACGCTCGACTTCGATGGGAGACTCCACCGCAGAGCATTTTAAAAATCACAGTGACGTTTATGTCCCCAAATGGAAAGAGAGAAGAGAAGTAAGTCCAATGTAGACTGAGGCCCATCAGTGCCGGTGCTCATCCCCGGATTCCGTAACATAGGTGAGAGTCTACGACTCCCCCTGGATGGGATGCCACGCCGATACAGGTTACTTCCCCAGCCAAGGCCAGTGCCAAGCTGCTGGGTGGACTAAAACAATGCAGATGAAGCGTCTTGTCCAAGGACACAAACAGGCAGTGTAACCGGGAATCAAACCCAGGTCTACGTATGGGTAGGCCAACTCCTTATCACACTGATCTTCCTGCTTGTAAGCTTGAAACAAGTAAAAAAAAAAAAAAAAAATCTACCAATGGAACAAGTGAAAACTCACTTAGGATTTCTTGAAATAAGATCTTTACTTTATTTTTACTGTAGAGCAGGTAGCTCAGCGGATAAGGAGCTAGCATGCCAAAATGTAGACTTGGGTTCGAGTCCCTTTTATGCTCTACCTATATGTGTCTTTGGACAAGACACTTAATCTGCAATGTCCCAGTCCAATGGGTACTGGCTTTGGCTGGGGAAGTAACTGAGGTCCCATCCAGGGGCAGTCGTAGACTCTCATCCTCTTCACACTACGGAATCCAGGGAAAAGCATCGGCACCAACGGGCCTCAGGGCCTATATAAAGGGTTTATTTTGCTGGTATTAGGAAGTGTTACAGCTTTTACAAACACAGCATCTTAAAAATCTTATGGTTCAACTCAACAATTTAAGACCTTTTCCTAAAAAAAAAAAGTTATAACTTCCTGAAATTTGACATTTTCAGAGGAATTATGGCAGATGTTTTGACTAGAAACTAGACCTATAAACCTGGTAAGATTTTGCATTTTTGCAGTGCAGCCAAGGCTGGTATCCATTAACAGGTGGGTGGACTGGAACAATGCAGATGAAAGGTCTTGTCCAAGGACATAGACGGGTAGTGTGACCGGTAATCAAACCCAGGTAGTCCAGCGGCTAGGACCAAAAATATGGCAGTATATTTCACTTCTTGGAGAAATTATGAAACTTTGCACACAGATGGGGGAGCAACCCAATAGGAACATTTTTGGATTAGGACCCAACTCAGAAACGCCCCCTGGTGGCTGCCATCTTGAATCTTAATATGGCCACCATATTTGATATATTTTTGTTCATAATTTCAAAACCCGCACCCGCATACGTGGACAGTGGACCTCACTTCCAGAGGCCTCCAAGGCTTGCAACGAGCTCCTAAGCTGCAAGTGCAAGAAAACTTGCAAAGGAAACTGCAAATGTAAACAAATGTTTATGTCTCCAATACACCTCCCTATGTGCCTGTGAGGGACAGTGCTACGAAAACCAGGCCTAAATCAAGAACCAAATAAAAGGCTGTCTGGAAATCACATGGTGTGGTTTGCAAGTAATTAACATTGGAGTACAAGGAGTTCAACAGATGGTGGCCATTTTGAATTCCAATATGGCCGATATCTCACTGAACCTCAAAAGAGGGGTTATCAGCTGAATTCACATTTCTATCTGATTTGGTGTTGAAGTGATAAGAAATTATGTCTAACACGGCGGCCATATTTGAATCCAAGATGGTGGACACCAGATATGTTTGATACTGATTTCACTGGATTCCTTAACCCTGAAAATGGGGGGTTAGCCACTGAAATCACATTTCTATCCGCTTTGGTTTTAAAGTTATGGACAAAAATATATCAAATATGGCGGCCATATTCAAATTCAGGATGGCACCGTTTCAGAGTTGGGTCCTAATCAAAAAGTGACCCTACTGGGTCGCTCTACCTGTCTGCCAAGGTTCATAATTTCCCCACAATGTGAAATATTTTTCAACTTAGCGCGCGCTAAGTTGAAAAATATGGACTAAGGTCTACCTATCGGGAGCCTGACTCCTTACCCACTGAGCCACCTGTAACTGTTGTAAACTGGATGACTTTTAAAAGCGAGGACATCGGGCGTCGTCTTCCCAAATGACATCGCCTGTGCTGACGGTTACCTTTACCAACAGGATTCTGCTGTGGACGGACGATTTTAAGACTGAGCATCAGGATCCAGGCGTTTCCCCTCCAAGCGCTTTAACACTGCGTGATGGGAAACTTGGGCTTTAGGGGCGCTTTGCACTCCAAGTGGCCCTCTAGTTTGTTCACCTTAGCAGCAGCAGACCAAACGCTGAACACAAACGTTTCCAAAGCCAGCAGCAGGCCGCGGAATTTCACGAGGCCGATCACAAGATACTGTGACGGCGAATGCGACATTACGAGTCGTTTTCTGTCAACACGTATGTCAAAGCGACCACACCCTCTGTAAAAGTCAACTTCACACCATGTGTCAATGACATCAGCAGCTGGGCGAGACTCTGGTTTTGGCTACGCCAACAATTAAAAAAAAAAAAATTTTTTCCATCAAGACTCGTGGATTATAACCAAGCTTATCTGAAAGATATCGGATGCTAAATCCAACTTTAAAAGTTCATCCCTGCGCAACCAATACCCAATTTAATCCAGGAAAGAAAAAAAAACAAAACGGAGGAGAAATGCGGATCGTGCAACACTTTGATTCGAGCCTCAGGCATGCATGAAGGCAGACCCGGTATGCGCTCACTGGAATAATTCATATGGCCGCATGATTCAGAATTCTAGGAATACCACATGTTGATGGCTCCCAGAGATATGCCGGGTTTCACGTTACGACTCTGCGGGCCAGAAGGGGCTTAAAGAGAGCAGCTCGGTTCATTACAGCGCCACGGGGGAGGTTGTCCGATCACAGCTCCTCACTCCACGCACTGTTTACGTTTTGATCATTCACACCGAGCCCCGCCCCCCCGTCATCGCCGCCGTGCAAATGCATGTTTATTTGGACAGCGGACCCTAACGGGAATCCAGTGTGATCTCTGTGGAGGGTGACAGTTAAAACATCACTCTGAGGTTTCATCAGAGCCTAAACTGCTATTCTGCAGTGTAAATAAAGAAATTACATCCTGCAAGCATGCGGGAAGTAAGACAGGGTTCTCGGTTACTGTTAAAGGTGTATTCCTTTTGGATTTTTCCACAAAATTGACCAAATTTACTTTGTGTTGCAATACAGCAAAATTAAAGGTAATTTTATTGCTGGTAAAGTATTTATTTTGAAGGGGGATTCCATGGCAAATATAGGGAGTTTACTCTTTTGAGATTTTGTAGACAACATGAGAAGGAAGCGCATATGAGCATGTGCAAAGGTTTGAAGTTTATGCTGCATTCGATGGAAACTGTGCACTCGGAATTTCCGACTTACAACTAGGAAAAACACACTTAAAGCCATGATTAAAAACGGCAAACCAAGTAAAAGTGTTGTAACTGTAACTTACGTTAATACTGACAACCAACACAGTAGACCTGTATTAGTATCGTCTTACCTGTCCAGCAGGTATCCAGCAAAACCTTTGTGTGAAATATGTCAGAATTTATCCCGATTTCTTCCTAACAGGATCTCTGGTCTCCTACGTTTACTAGATGTGTCCATTGCTTTCTTTTTGCTTCGATTTACACCGGGTTTTTTTGGCACTTTTAGTGTGTGATTGAAGGTGTACTGTGTTTCTTCAGCTCTACGATGCTAACACCAGCATATGTAGTGTAAAAATCATGGGATTCTCCTTTAAAATTTTGTATTTTTCCATTAGTTGTCAATTTTCCGTTTTCAATTTAGTTTTGTTTTAACTTGGTGAGTGAAGAGGCTTTCTGCTTATGCACTATAGTAATACGCCTGCACCGCGCCTGACCACACCTCACTTTAAGAACAACACACTCATGGATGCACAGATGAGCACAAGTACACTTTTAACAACTTAAATAATGTGGGCAATGGGGTTGAAAATGGCAACGGCACTGTTCAGAAACTAGTAGTTACACTTGCGCTGCACTGTGCGACGGATGTAAGATAGGGCCCCAAGTGGACAGAGATCAGACAATACTCGGGGATTAAAGTGGGCTGGAAAAGCATTCCGGCACCTTCGATAACTTTTTCCACAACTGCCATTAAATTCCAAGCACATAAAAATAAAAAATAAAATAAACTACCGCTGCATTAGCAACAGCACAACTCAGACTCGTTAACAAGAAAAGAGTAGTGCTTTCCATTCAAAGCGGATTATTATTGTGGGATGTCCCATGTAATGGACAGACCACCTAGTGGTACTCTACCGGGGGCCCGACCCAGTGTCTGTCTGTCTGTTAAGACGTCCCGCCAAGTGACCTTTCTGTCATATCTCAGCAACCACTTAAGACAGAGACTTGATGTTAAGTTCATATGAAAGGTCGTTGAAAGGGCTTTCATGACATGTCAATTTGTTGCTATGGTAACCATGGTTGCTAGGGAAACATTCTTTCTTGAATATCTCAGGAACTACTTATGATAGACATTTGATGTTTAGCTCATATGAAAGTTGTATATTGACTAAGTAATTAAAAAAAAAAAAAGGATTGTTTTGTTTCTGTGGGGAAAAAAAAGTTTGATTCATGATTCTTCCACCCTGGGACATCCCACATCCTGGGCTTTACGCACTGCTTCGAGTTAATAATTGATTCGCAAAAGCAGTTTACAAATGTGCCATCATGCATTTGAGTCCAAAGGACACCTCAAGTTTACCAAAGCACCTAAAAGCCGGATCCTGAGCTGTTTAAAGATGCGCGAGTTTCAATTTGTGTTAATGTGTTATTCTGTTATAGCCTTGTAGGCTAACACAATGTAACATTAGCTTGTAGTACTGTCCTGACTATTCTGTATCCTGTGATCAAACTATCACATTTGCGCTTTACATGTCCAGCCTGGAGCTACACATCAAACTTGAACAAATCTGGCTGCCCAGCATCTGTACAATGTTTGAAGCTTGCTTTCACCAAGCCCAAATGTGTCATGAACCAGGGCTTCAGTGGAGTCAGGGACAGCTAGTCACGATGCAACTTTATCATTGGTAACAAAAATGAAAGCTGGCCAAAGGGGGAGAAAAAAAAAAAAAAAAAAAAAGGGAAAAAAAGCCACAGAGCGGTGTTAGATATGACGAGATTAAACTGTGTCTCGTTTGGTGTCGAACCGTGACTCCCGGGCTTTGCTAAAAGTTTCATCACTTGAAGTGTCATACTAACGTCGTCTTCTGCTCCGTTAGGGGTCGCCACAGCAGCTCATCGTCATCCTGACATCTACTGGTCAAATCATTTGTAGCACAATACTGTAATATTGTGATTAAAACTCATTCCTTTTGGATTCTCCAGCAAGTAATATTATAGACATTATTGACGCATTTAGTTTAATTAACTGCTGTACATTTTTCTTTATCTATTGTAGGTCAGCTGATCTCACAGCCTGTCCACAAAGAAAACGAGTCCATCGGAGCTCGCAGCACAACTCAATATGGGAGTTATTTTAAGGAGAGTCATTTTCAACGCAATTACACTGAATTTTAGGATTCCCCCACCTGCCAAATCCCACTTTAACCCTGCACACTTTGAAGGAAGCGATGTAGCAGCAATTGCACATAATATTTCTGCACAACCGCCCGCGTGGATGAATTCAGATTAGCATCAACGTCACACTGAAGGACGCACATAAACAAATATACAACACGCACAAAGAATGTTCAGGAAATGTAGGCAATGCATGCGACCGCTTTCACATAACTACATGACGCGACGTTTATTGGGCTTCATGATCAAGTCCTCTCTGCTGACCGCGAGTGATCGAACGGTGGCTCGTAGCTACCAGCAGGAACTGACCTTGGCGTTCTGCAGGGCGATCTGATAGCTGGAGGGTCTGTAGTACATCCTCTGGGACGGCTCGGTGTGGATGTCGCCAAGAAACAGCTCTTCAACTAAATGGTCCAGGTTATGGTGCAGGTACTGCTTCTCCACCCTCAACAGCTGCAGCTCATGCATGGCAAAGTTGAGCTCCCTGGAACAGTCGCAGCCGCCCTCCTCGCTCCACAGCTCATTGCTCACGTTCGGCTCCCAAGGGCCCTTCAGGGCTCCTCGACAGCTGTGGTTGAGTCTCTGGCTGAGCTCTTTGGATACAGCGGCTGTGTGACACACCATCTGGACGCGGTGGAGCTGGTACTCGGCCTCGGTGCCGCCACGAATGATCCAGGAGGCTTGCCGTAAGCGCAGACGACCGCGAACCACCAGCGTGTACGTGGGCTTGGTGCAGTGGTTGTCCTCGTAGTAAAACTGGTGTGCTTGGAAAGTGTTGTTGGGGTAGAAGCGGTAGGAGCGTGTGAGGAACTCCGGGCCTGGTCTCACCTCACAGCTGCAACAGAAGATAGAGAAACATTTAAATAGTCATAAGAACGGAAAATAAAACTGACAAGTAAACGAGACAAAATCCTTCCTGCAGGGTTGTGTGGAACTGTGACCGTGTTATTTAAGTTGTACAATGTGACCACTGTGAAACAATCGAAGTAACGGTGTATTACTCTGATATAGTACATTTCTGTGCGGAAATGGTCTCTCTCTTTCTGTCTCTTCATTTCTTGGTGGGTGAGCTGGGATGGAACTATTCTGGGTCCCACTGCACTGCAAGGTGTATTTGAAGATTGTAAAACCCTGTCTTTGGACTGACTCTGGGGAAAGTTCCAGTGACTGCAGGGAAAGACCACAAGCCGGGATCGTTTCGGGGGAACGTAAGACCGACAGACCAATTATGAGCTTGCGCAGTGTTTGGGGTGGTATCTATCTAGCTTACCTGGGTTTGTTTCCCAGTAGCTATGTCCCTTGTCGACTTAGTTGGGGGTGCCCTGTGTGCCTGCACCCTTGTAACACATCAGCGCCCCACAAGGATGGTGCAGGGCTGCTGAAGTTGGGGGGGTGAGCTGGGATGGTGCTACTCTGGGTCCCACTGCACTGCAAGGTGTATTTGAAGATTATAAAGTAATGGTGTATTTGTCTGATATCGTATTTCTATGCAGAAATAGTCTCTCTCTCTCACGGACCCCATTCACTGCGTCTATTTCCAATGCTGTCAAGCATGGGTGGGACCCCCATCACCCCTTGGTCACATTAGCTACAAGAGACAGAGGAAAAGTGACCAGCTGCCATTCATTTCCAATCAGAGTGGGCGTTTTACAGTGACAAGAGACAAGTGGTCGCTACGCCGCTGGATAGGCGGGGCCAAAACAGACGAGAAGTCAATTTTAATGCAAATTCTGAGGGAAGCGACAGAGTGAGTGCCAATCTGGTTGAAGGCAGCGTGACGTTCATTGATTGGTTGCTTGAACAAAATAATCCAAGATGACGGAATGCGATCCCAGACAGCTGTGTTTCTGTATAAATCTAATATGTTTGGCATTTTTTGTGATATTTTGGAAAAATTAGTGAGAAATGAACACTTTCATATATCGGCAGATATATCGTATCGGAAATTTTTTTTATTCCCTAATATCGGTATCGTATCGGCCCCCAACAATTCCATATCGGTCGCGCTCTAATTAATATGCTTATTCAAAAATGGATTAACTTCTCAAAATACGTAAAACTTTGACTGATATTTAATGAAAGTAATATATCAAATCCAAATGTTTTCTGTCGTTAAAACAACTGTTAATTGTTTTCGCTGTGATGATGATCGCTTGCTGCAGTGCAGGTCTAGTTCCATCGGAGGTTTCAATCTCGAATTCCTCGTCCAAACCTTCCAAGTTAACATCCATAAAATTGTCCTCCGTCAGTTTTTCAAAATATAATATCGAATTCACCAAGGCTTCTGACATATTTTGTGAATAATACTGGAGACAAACTTGCAGAAACACACGGGTCTGCTGCCGTCTGCTTCATCCGCGTGGCAAATGTTTATTTTGAATGTGCGCCGTCTGCAATCGTGTCAAGTGACAATCATTATTGCTGCCAATATCGGACGGGGTGAGCCGTCTGACTGTACGATCAAAGGGATCGGTCTCAAAGCTTGGCATTAAGGCTGAAAATCAGGATCCACCCCTTCATCCTGATCTGTACCAAAATGTAATAGCTTTTGCCTTAGCTCACCACGTTTGATTAAAATTGGTACAGTAGTTTTTTGCATAATCCTGCTACCAATCGATCAAGCAAACAAATGGATGCTGGTGATCACATGACCTCCTTGACAGATGTAATTAAGATAGACGTGCACAGTTGGTGACCTGGTTGACACCCAGTGACCCTCTACGTTGGGAGGCATCTGCACAGTGATCCGGGCTCCGTTGTGAAGATGCTTCAGCATGTGTTGGCACTGAGAGTCTTTTGCTGAACGGCCAAAGGTTTTCTCCAGGGAGAGGCGGTTTGACCGGACGTCCAAGTAGTGAAGAGTGGATCCTTCAGTCCAACCTGTGGGAACAGAAACTCAGCTACGATTTCATGCACAAGACAGTTTGGATGCAATGACACAAACAGCTATTTTGCTTTTCAAAGGAGCAGAACAATCTCCCCGATCACGAAGAAACGGGGGGGAATAATTCTGAGACTGTAAAATGTGTTCAAATCTAAGGATTACGCAAATCTGGTGTGACATATTAAGATGCAGATCAAACAGCATGATTATTGCATATGTGTGTGTTGGACCAGTCACAGTAAAAGCCCACATTAAAATGTGGCAGCTTTTTCAAACGCCAAAGATGTCACACGTTTTGAGCGGGAGTGCCATTGACATGCTGACTGCAGGAATGTTCTCCAGAGCTGTTGCCCGTGAACCGAATGTTCATTTCGGGACCATAACCCACCTGCAACCAGCACAGGACTGCCACATCCGGCTTCTTCACCTCATAAAGATCTTTTTTTTTTTCTCTCTTTCTTTCAAGAGCAACTGCACATTTTAGAGTGACCTTTTATTGTGACCATTCCAATGCACGTCTGTGCAATAATCATGCTGTTTAATCAGCATCTTGATATGCCACACCAGCCAGGTGGATGGACTATCTTGGCAAAGGTGGTGCTCTCCAACACAGATTCTAACAAATTTGTGAACAAAATTCAAGGGAAATAAGCCTTTTGTTCGCATAGAAGTCTTAGATCTTTTACTTCAACTCATGACAAATGGAGGGAAAATGAAAATGTTGCATTTATATTATTGAGTACATAAAACCTCTTTAAAATATAATTATGAATAAACCACTAACAAAACAGATGGGTTTGGTTGAACTTTTTAGCTCTTTACATCTCAACAAATGATGCACAACTACTTTCAAAAGCGGCTAAAAGAGCGCGGCTCAAATGGAAAATGCTGCTGCCTCATTAGTGTGACATGCGTTCTCATGTTTTCTCATCTTATTCAATCTGCCAGGCCTCTTTGAAGTGATTAGAGGCTTTAATTTTAACTCATGTCATCACTCGGGGGATTACGGGGCTTTATCAGTGACCCGCGACACCTGCTCTGATTGGGGTCTTTATGCCTAAATATCAGCTGATCATGTGATGAAAAGCCGAAGCTTAAGTCTCAAAGAAGCAGCGGGCGAGTTCTTGCTCCCAGTACCGGCTATGATGTACAATAAATAAACTAGAACAAAGCACGGAGATTTCTCTGACGTTGCAGCAGCAGCGTATAAAACACTCGGTTCCCACCCTGTCTGATGCACCACATGAAATAACAATACCGCCAACAATAGGTGGAGCTTAAGGAGGATAAAATATCGGAAATGAAAGAGTTTCAAAGCCTGCAGCAACAGAAAAGCCTTAAAGCTGGCATTCCAGCGAGGATTTAGTCTATGTAACGCTTTAATATCATCAGTCCACCTTGAAATATGAAGATCTTTGTGTCGGCGCGCTCTTGCCGCGTTATTTAACACCTTGGAATGCCGCTGCGGTCGCCTCTGTGCTTTTAATTCGAGACTAATAACAGTGAGGGAGGAACAAAAACATCTGATTAAAAGAACTCGGTCTCCGTGAGGAACAAAGCTCCTTCCAGCTGTTTCGCACCCGGTGATCCGGCTCCTGTGTGCGTCAGCCAAAGCGCCACATCACAGCGCAAACACTGGACAGTGGAGAGGTTTGATCCCCGTCCTCAGCTGGTGGGATTAGTAACGCTAGTCTAAAAAACATATATCCAAAAAAAAAGAAGCTGCATGATGTCTGGGATTTCTTTTTTTATTTTAAATCAACAGGCAGGCCTGGACCAGGGGACAGATGTTGAGCGGCTGCCAGCAGCTTGTTTTTACAGCGAGGAAAGAAAAACACGGTGAAATATGTAATGCAGCCGTTTTTTTAACCTCAACACCTCGAGTTTACAGCAGGTGAAATTCAGGGTAGCAGACCGACACACGAGTACAGCACAAAGTTTTCACGTGCACAGGAACAGAAACTAATGGTCGACTTTTTTTGTTA
>OMMV01184685.1:0-10779 GCA_900302635.1 Chatrabus melanurus | reverse complement strand
ATGCCAGGTCTGTCCCTCCCGAGAGGACAGTAAAACAAGTACCTCTTGTGTGAAATGCAAGAATTACATCTGCAGAAAGCACACAGTTACATTCTGTCCATCATGTGGAGAGCATTGAAAATGTTGAACATTGAAAATGTGAGAAAAAGGGGCAAGTTAAATGAAAAAAAATGCAGAGGGAAAAACATGAACAAAATAGTTCTTAAATATAGTGTTGAAATTAAAAATGTATTGTTATGTCTCTTTTCTAAATGTTTATATAATCTAAAATAAAGTTGTTATTGGTTTAAACTGTTTTTTGACTGTTTTGAGTGGATTTACACAGTACGGGTCAAAATGACCCGCAACATAATCAATGTAATTTTTTTTCAACATAATACAAGGGTTAAATGCTTGTCTGTCTGTTTTAACCCTAGAACATTAAGGCTGGGAGATTTCTACCCATGCCATGGGTGGTTATGATACATGATACACTCACTAAACATTAGTGTTCTAGGGTTAATCATGATTAATGTTATTTCCTAATTTGTTGTGCTGTAGTCTACACAAAGCAATTAAGTCCAGATTGAACAATGCGGATCAGAGCCTGGCGACTGTACCTTAGTTGTTAAAAATACATTCATCCTTATAATTATTTCATGTCTATATTTACACATACCGTGCCTGTTAGCCTGTTTTATATGACACCTAAATAAATCCTTGTCATTTGATTGGTGGATTGTATGCCACGTGACATTCATTATTTGCCCCATTGCATGATGACATCAGTGCACTGTGAATTTTTTGGACTTTCCGTTTTGGACTATTGCACAATGATGTAATATACGTGCATTTTTGAACTATCCACCATCAGTTTGTAAAAATGCATTCAATTACGCACTGTTCGCTGTCAGACAAAGAATTGGACAAGGCTCTTGCTGACATCAGCGGTCTGTCGACCGGTCGCATGCTGGGTGAAGTGACCTGTTGTATGTATAGAGCGCCGTCTGTTTCCCGCTGGCCGCGGCTTCCTGTTCTGAGAAGAAACACGTTTAATTTTAAGTAAAATATCAAATGACACAGATCTATTTAGGTGTCATATAAAACAAATAATGAATATTTTAATTCATGCAATGGAAAAAATTCTTACCATTGCACTCACGAACATTCATTATTTGTACAATATTATTGGCTCATACCCAATGTCCATATGCCTGGAAACAACTACGTGATTGGCCAGTCAGAAGCATATGTCGCAACGTGTTCAAAATAGACATGGTGCGTATTTGAAGCAGTTCATACGTGTAGAGGTCTGATTAACAGCTAATGAGTGAGAAAGCACTTGACTAGAATGGAGGCTATTAGTTCTGTAACCCCATTGCTTATGCAACAGATCACTGAGAGAAAGCAGACAGATGTACTAATATCCGTTGGCTTGTACATAAGAGAAATAGCAAAGTATGCCTTTTTTCATGTGCAGAATATAGTGAAGAGAACTTGGTTCATAATTTTGTTTAACCTGTAACTGATTATTGTAATGTCTTATATTCTGGCTTTCACACACTACTATTAGAATGATTCAAATGGTTCAGAATGTTGCTGCTAGAGTTCTTGTGACAGGTCACTCTCGTGCATGTGCACGTGCGTCACTCACCGTGTTGGTACTCCACCCAGGTTTATTGTCTGTTTCATTTTCCATCTGTGTTATTTTTCCCCACTTCGCAGTGTGCTGGTTTCTCTGTGTGATTATGTATCCCATGGCGCACTGTGCAGGTTTCTCCTCTGGGTTTTAGTTTCAGTTCTCATGTTCTCCTGTCACTCCTCCATTCTCCCTGCATCTTTGTATTCTCCCCTCTGTGTCTTAATGCTTTCTCTCTCTCTCTCATCTTCATCTTGTTTCCTGTTTATTATTAGTGTTTCCCTGTGTCTCTCTGTTTCTAGGTTTTAGTGTCTATCACTGTGGTCCAAATGTCTCCTTGTGCACTGATATTTCTGGGTTTATTCCCCATGCTGTCATGTTCCTGTGTTTCCACCATTTGAAAGATGCATTCCAGTAATTCATTGCCAGATTGTCTTAGGTTCCGTCCAAGCTCTCTCACTATCTTTTGATTTCTAGTGTTATTGATTATTCTTGTATGACCCTGTTGCCGTTTTGTCTGCTGGATGTTGGATTTCTTTGCACAGTAGGACTGCTGTTGTTACTGACCTGAGCTCGTATATTTGGATAACCCCTTGCTGTTACCTTCTTTAAGACTGTTGCACCGTGGATTGCTCACCCGTGTACCGACCCTTTGCCTGTGTTATCCACTATGAGCCTGCCTGCCATCTGAAGGGACAGTCATAGACTGAGAACTGATATCCTGTCTACGGTACCAGCTTGCGTTTCTCTGCTGTTTTCCTCTGAACAGTATTGTACCATAAACCACTGTCTTTTCTGAAACATTTATCATTCACTGCATTGGGGTCCCAGGCTGGTCCATTACTGTTCTAACCAGGAGAAGACAATTTAACCATATTACTGTAATTTTAGCCTCACTACATTGGCTTCCTGTTCATGTGAGGTCAGTAGTGATGGGAAAATGAGTTTTGATGAAGCATTTGGCATTTTTTCTGAGCCCACTAGATGGCAGTGTCTATTCAAAAAAAGAGTTCCAAGGACATTGAAGTGCATTGTGCTTTGAGTTCTTTCTGAAAAGACACTGCCATCTAGTGGGCTCAGAAAAAATGCCAAATGCTTCATCAAGCCTCTTTTTCCCATCACTAGAGGTCAGCGTTTAAAGATTTGTTGTTAACATACCAAATTGTAAATGGACATCCTCTTGTCTGGTAGATCTTATTAAATGGTTTAAATGGGTTAAAATGTTGTCATGGATACAACATACATTGTCACATGACCACACCAGGATGTTCAGTATATGTTATTTTGGGACGCCATTAGTTAAAGTCAAGGATAACGCTACATAAGGACATTTCCATACCATTTAAAGGGATGGTGACACCTGTGTCACCATGGGTTCTTAGGGGTTAAGTATCAACCCGTGCTCTGCATTCTCGGAATGTGGGATTATGTGTGATTGTGTTCCAAAGGTAAAGTAGAAGTAAGTGGGGCACAGAGCTTTCTATTTTCATGTCCTTTTCTGTGGAATAGTCTGCCATTGACATAATAGTCTGATTCTATTGAGTCCTTTAAATCAAGACTAAAGACAAATCTGTTCTCTCTAGCTAATAATTTATTACATTAAATCATTGGCTTTTCTCTCACTTCTATTAGTCACATCAACACATCAAACTCAAATTTTGGGTAATGTTAGGCGAGTACAGGACTCTTCTGCTGACAAGCATGTTAAATAGATATTAAATAGATTTTAAATTGATGTTAAGGCAGATTCGTTTTTCTCATTATTAATTTTCTGTTGTCTTCTCTGTCTGAGCTACTGCCCGGTCGCTATCCGGATGAGTTTTCTGAAGGGGTTACCGAGAGCTGGCAGAGTGACGTCATGCCAGTCCTTCTGAGGGTGCTGCTGTGGATGATCTTCAGGTGTGGATGACATCTTCTGGATGTCTCCTGTCTGGATGGCTGGGATCCTCCAACTGCTTGGAAGACATAGAACTTTCTTGTAACTCAGAGATCACATCTGTTGACATGTGGGACATGTTCCTTCACTGAGATGAATACAGACTGTACAGGATCATTTTTGAGCTGGAGTGGGTGGAATGTGTTGTAAAGAGTTAGGGTCGGTAATTGGACAGTGACACAGTTCTAGAATTTTGTTTCTTTACAGGGTTTCGAACCATATGGATGGATGGATGGATAGATGGATAGATGGATAGATGGATAGATGGATAGATATTCACTCAGTTCATTCTGAGTAGAATCTGCATTTTCTGGTTTTGGGTTCCACCTTAAAATTAGCGTTCCTGAACCAGTTAGAACCAAATGAAACACTGGTTAATAATGTTCCATGCAAGGCTGTGTCACATAATAATGCATACTGTATCTTTCAGATGTTATAAAAAAGTTAAATGATATAGCCTATATTTTCCTCTCTATCACTAATGCTGCTGTTAACATGCTAGGTGATGCTGGGCACACTGTTTAGCCTAACTGTAGTTAGCTAACTATTTTCAACATTATTTCCCATTACACGTTAGCCTGTCCATCAAACATTGATGACGTTTATGTTTGAGGCCAACATTTATAAGGTACATAGCACAATATTTACCTCCTCTGGTTGGAAACAGGGACATCACGCCACCTTTCAAATATGTGCATAATGTTCAGGGGAAGACAGGGAGTGAACTCAGCACCAAGTTATTGCAACAAAGGAATGAAAAAAAAATAATGTCATTAACTGGTTAGCATTATTTTAAATAAAATTGTTCCAGAACATTAAAAATATAAAATTTATGGGTTTTGTTTTTGTTCCAGGCAGCACGGTGGCTTAGTGGTTAGCACTGTTGCTAACCACTAAGCTAGAAGGTCCCAGGTTCGCTTCCGACCTGATCCTTTCTGTGTGGAGTTTGCATGTTCTCCCCGTGTCTGCGTGGGTTCCCTCCGGGTGCTCCGGCTTCCTCCAAAGACATGCAGGTTAGGTGAACTCGTGACTCTAAATCGACCGTAGGTGTGAGTGACAGTGTGAATGTGTTTGTCTGTCTATGTGTGGCCCTGCAATGGACTGGTGGCCTGTCCAGGGTGCACCCCGCCTCTCGCCCAATGACTGCTGGGATGGCCTCCAGCACCCTCCGTGACCCTTCATTGGAGTAAGCAGGTATTGCAAATGAATGAATGAATGAATGTTTTTGTTCCTTGAACTGGTTTAAAGTATTGGTTCAGAGATTGGAACAACAACCTCTGGTAATCTGGTATTGAGTTCTGCAATGTCATTGTGTACACACAATGACAATAAAGTTCTTGAATTTTGAACCTTGAATTCAGCAAAAACTGTTCACCCAAAATGCTGAGCTGATCACACAATAGTATCAACATTCACTGAACAAGGTAATGATATTTCAAATTTTGCAAAGGAATGATCAGAAAAATAGAAGTAACGTGGATGCAGAGCCAACAACTGCGGTACCTCATAAAGAACATCCAAAACTTTTGCTCCAGATAAACTCCTGACAGTCAACCATTTAGAGAGGACATGCTTAATAATGAAGAATCCCACAAACCGTGCCAATGGTGGCTCTACTGTGGTGGCTGGAACCTCCACCTCAGCAGCCCCAACAGAAAGTGAAAGTGCCATACCCTGTCAGGCGAAGGCAAGTCGGGCCGTTTCCTCCCAAGCCCACACGTAGATGGTTGAGATGGAGAAGCAGGAGCCATCTTTGTTGTGCTGGCTGCCTATGACTCAGCAATGGCAGAGGCTGCACGGTCGATGTAAGCAGGGGTGACTTCACTTCATCCAAGATGTTGAAGGATTAAATAGGTGCATAGCTACATATGAGGAGACCCACCCAGACCTGTGATTTCGCCTCCTCACTGTAGTCCATTGAGTGGAACTCAGGAGTGAACGCTCCGCCAATATTTTCAACTTGTGCCCAGAGGTAAGCGCTGCTGTGCAGCCACAGGAGGAGCTGTCATCACCTCTTCATAGTCTGGTGCCATCAAAGACACCATAACAATGGATGGAGTGGAGGAGTCCAGTTCTTGCTGATCGCATAGGTCATCATCTTTATAGAATATAGTGACTCTCATTTCAATATGATTTTTTTGGCTCTGAGGGGTGCAATCCTCACACTAGGTCAAGGAAGTAAGTGGAGCCATGACGTAACATAAAAAATAATAATAAACTAATTAAAAATTTTTTAAATACAATACAAAAATAAATAAATAACTAAATAAAATTCAAAGAGTAAAACCAAAACAAAGGTAAAATGAAAGCTGAAAACCTACCATTTTACTTTATGGAAGTACCTGTTTCTCCAATCCCTGTCAACTTCAAGGGTCTGGCCATGAAAGATTACCTACGTACCATTGAGGTCACTAGTTATGTCTGATCCTACAAATCCTCCACCCAGACTGTCTGCAAACCTCTGGAAAACAGTCTGATTGTGAAGTCCTGCCAGATTTAGTCTTGGACACTGAGCAGACAGAGTTTGTAGGACTTCAGCTGAATCCTTAGGAAAGCTTCAACAAGTCTGTGGTTAGAGTTCACAAACTAGGCACTTCTATAGATCCTACAATTCTGCAAAGAGTTTGCTGAAACCCATTTTTAGTATTTCAGAGGCATAAAAGGGAAAATAATTGCGGCCGGCATGGATAACAGCATCCTTGGTAAGTGAGTGTTTAGCCAAGATGTTGGTAATATCTTGCCTAACCCTAACACTGGGAAGGCAATACATTGCTTCATAGTGGAGTAAAACAGAGAAGGATTTTCTTGAAACAAAGAACTGAAATTTAACTTCCAGTTTGCCAGAATGCAAGAGAACCAAGAGATTTTACTTTTTTCTTTTTTTCTTTTTAAGTCCCTTTCAACGCTAATGGTTTGGCAATCATGGGATCCTGGATGCTCATCTTTGATCGTGACTGCTGCTTGATAGTGATTGCTGATTGTATGTGATTGTGATCACACATATTTGATCGTGATCTTTGATCGTGATTACCAAGCTTTGACACTCCTTGCGGACTATTTGATTCCTCAAGAGGTTATGTTTTCACTGCCATTTCTGTCTTCCTTTGATCCTGTAATGAGGATCAAATAATTCAGGATCAAAGGGCACATCCTCAAATCAGAACTGCTGAGTAGATCTGCGATCAGGATCAAAAATCAAAGTTTGGTCATCAGTTTGTATGTCACCAGTTCATCATAAACAATGTGATTTAGATACTTTTATTCCACATTAAGTAGACTGAAAGTATTTTTAAATAAATTCAAATTGCTCTAATGCTTCATAAGTTGGAAGTCAAAATTACATCATGTGGACCTCCATGCTTTTGATGCATAGAGTGGGGAAAAAGTCATGGCTACTTCATGGTTTATATATTTGCTTTTCTATCAACAACAAATGCTCAGCAACATATAATCAGTTTGCACATTTGAAAAAAACAGGAGTGGAAACTTGGAAAAGGTACGCTGCCTAAATGTTTTCTTGAATCAAGAATAACAAAGGAAAGATTTGATGATTTTGGCAGGGATGTAGAGGATAACACATAGTGCCCTATTGTACGGTGTGGTGGGGCGCAGAGCTGGCACATTCATACCTTCCAAGAGTTTGCACTTAGACCAGCAAATACCAGGTCCAAAGTGGAAGTGTGAAGTTGGTTCCTAGTTCCAAATTCCTAGCTCTGTTTTCGAAACTAGGAACCAGACCCTAGTTTGTGGTGCATTTTTTAATGAAATAAAATTGGAATTTGCATCCTTTGTAGAGAAAGCAAAACATTACTGTGACCAAGATTCAAACCTAGTTTTAGCGTAATTATCTTAAATGAATCTTGTTTATAGTTCCTCATGACATAAGCAGCTTCACAACGCATGTACACTCTGCCTGCACATATCATCATTAGTCACCTGCAGCAGTATATTATTAATATGAAAGTGTATTATGGCCACTGTAAGCAAAGAAAAAAATGAAGTGGTAGGAGGGAGAACAAAAATTCATACTTAACAAGGATCTCTCTCTCTCTCTTTCTCTGTGGGTTTTCATTACCCTTCAAATTGCATATTTTGATGTAGTGAAATTAAAATATCTTTAATGGAAATGTGTGTATTTAAAAAAAAAAAAATTATGGCAAAAAAGTTTTCACGCTCGCATGAGGTGGTTTTTCAGGCGATTGGAAAAAACGTAATTTCGCAAAACTGCAATGGAAACTCTCCGCAGTTATACAATAGGTCACATGATGTACAGAAAGAGTCACATTACATTCTAAAATACATGGTGCGGTACATGTCGATGGAGGAAGAGACTGAGAGCTTCTTAAACCTTATAAGAGATGATGTTACGACAATATTGGATTCGAAAATCCAGCAAAATGCTAATATTTAGAAGGACTTGCACATCCTTTATCACAAGAGGCTTAATGGAATGACAGTTATCGTGAGAGGACAAAACCAGTCGCATAACATCACTTAATGGAAACCTTGTCATTTTGCAATTGTGTTTTGTCGACATTCTGAAAATATTGCTTGTTGCTCTATCTCTCTCTTTCTTTCTCTCTCTCTCTCTCTCTCTCTCTCGCTCGCTCGCTCTCTCTGATTATTGTAT
Organism: Chatrabus melanurus; assembly: GCA_900302635.1. Taxonomy (NCBI): domain Eukaryota; kingdom Metazoa; phylum Chordata; class Actinopteri; order Batrachoidiformes; family Batrachoididae; genus Chatrabus; species Chatrabus melanurus. The sequence continues at coordinate 2,595 of OMMV01184685.1, read as the reverse complement.
ATTTTGAATATTGGAAATGATTTATCAGGCAAAATGTTTGAGGGAAATTTTTTTTAAAAAGGCAGAGGCTAATGACAGGATCATCCTGTCAATAGTGCAAAAAAAAAAAATCCTTATTGACAGGAACAGTATCAGCCAATCAGAGCTTCCCATACATATGGGATTTCCTGCCAAAACAGCCAAAAACACCCAAGCGTTTATTCCCAAGCTACCCCCATACCAAATTTCAGGTTATATGGCCTTAATATCATGGCACAGGGGCCCAACATATTCATTTTTGGCTGAAAATGGCCAAAAAAAACCTCCAGAAAATCATTTTAAAGGCCTGCATCCAAAAAGTGAGCAATGATGTAGCATAAAATGTGGACTGGCACAATACAACACACAAGCAAGCAAGGTGTGCTCTGATTGGTTGCATTTCTTGGCTTCTGATTGGTTGCCAACAATTCGTGATCCTGGCAATGGTGCAAAAAAAATCTGTGTATTCTACATAAATTTTAATGGATTGCCCCCATCTATTATACTAACATTCATACATTTAGACAAATAGTATGAAAGCTGGAAACATACTTCAAAATTATGTTAAGCTTTAAATCTTACGGATTCATATTAGTACATTTTAAGACGAGCATTAGTATTAGCATGAGTCATATCCGTGAAGCCAGTTAACATCTGAAAAAAATCATGTTTCTTTATATATATATTAGCAGTAGATCCACACCACGGACTGTATGGTTTAGATATGTAAAAAAGAATTAGATAGGAAGAGGCACTTTCTTTATTCTTCAATGCAGGGTCAGATGTGCAGCTGCCCCCCACCATGATTGATGATTTGTCCACCATCCCTAACATAACCAATGCCAATGTTGGAGAAAGCACAAACTGCTGCAGCATGAATGTTGTGTAGAAGTTAGAGCTCATACATATGCCCAGATTAGGTATTATCTGTTGTTTTTTGCCCACTGAATTATCCACAATTCTTATGCCAGACTAAATTTTAAATCATTGACCATTTAATAACATCATACTATCAGCTATGACAAAATCAGTAAATATTATGAACCCATATTGCAGTTCTAATTATTTCTTCAAAACATTAAAATACATATATCCAGTTAATACATAATAATAAAAATTGTTCGATGTCTCATGGCAGATGGACATCATAACCCGAAGAATCGGCTATGCTAGCTGAGTTACTGGCTAGTCTTGCACTAATGCTGGCCAGCACTGTTCCACTCAGGACAATCAACTGTTCCTTGTTTTCAATGCTTCACGATATTTTTTTTTTCAGATGTACCACTTCGCTTTCTTTCAAGTGCTTTCATAGAATCTTTTCTGTATGTATCTGTGCTCTCAAGCACATCTTCCTTCCCAGTCATATTGGTCAGCTTTTCAAATTTGTTGAAAATTGTCTGGAACTGCTTTCATGCCGTAAAAGAGGGCATTCCCATCTTCAATGGTGAGTACATTCTCAGAAGGAACTGGATTACCAGCAATCCCTTTGGTAATGAATATGAAAGTCTGTGTCTTCTTGGTTTTTGCCAAAAAGTTGTCTGCAATTCCGATGCAGTATGGCACATGAGTTAAGTAGTATTGCATGAGTTCTACAATATTCACTTTGCTTTCCTGAGATATCACAAGCAGATGTGTCACAATATGTCCTTGATGCCTGTACTCCAAAACTTTGCCCTGTGAAGATGTAAATGTTACCTTCATGTTGACATATAAAGGGAATTCATACACTCACATTTTATTTATCACACAGAAAAGCCTTTAAATGACTACAACTAGTCATAAATGTTTTAATGACAGGCATTTTGAACAACCTTTTTCCCATACCCCTAAAACATGCACGTTTACATGGTTAGGTGTGGTATTGTTTTTGCCCAGAAAACTACCAAGGCATCTGCAAGATATTCCTTATACTTTCCTGCTATAGCCACTGAAGGGTCGACTTAGCCTTCTGCTACGGATCATTGTCATATTGGACAAACCAACTGCGTCGCAAGTGCAGCTTTTGGACTGATAAGTGCAAATTGTCCTCCAATATTTTCTGACATGCTGCATTTATCTTGCCCTGAGTTTTGACTAAATTCCCTGTGCCTTTGTACCTGCATAGGTAGGTAGCAGTGACGTGTGGTCAGGAGAGGCAGGTGAGGCTCTCATGGAAAAAATATATATAACAAATAAATGAAATGGTTATATTTATCAAATGGTTTGAACTATAAACTAATTTTCCATTTAACTTAAACAATTTGGACTGTTTTTTATTAAAAATCGCTGAATTTTCGCATTTCCGTTCAAATACGGGGAAGAGACGCACGGTGAGGCAGCAGCCAGCTGAGCCTCACCTTGGATTGCGCAATCCCTCACAAACTGTGCTCTGCCATGCAATAAGAGCGTGTCACTGTCTCTCTGTATGTCGCCAATCAAATGTTTCAAACACTTTTAATATATGCCCCCCCTGACTTTCCATAGTTTAGCTGATGTTTATAATATTTGTGTGTAACCTGTTTCGTGTGCTCAGCGATCTTACACCGGCAGTGAAGAGGCACTGGGTGAGGCAGGCAGTTCTCTTGCCTCAAGGTAGGG
>OMMV01184683.1:0-11737 GCA_900302635.1 Chatrabus melanurus | reverse complement strand
AGCAAATGCAGAAAACACAAATACAAAAAAACAAACAAACACCTGCATCAATTCAATAACAGGTTGTTGCATCAAAAAAAGTCTTGCAACTTGAAAAAAGCAAAGAGAACACAAACAAATCAAGTGGTGAAGTCAATAAGGGCCCAACTCCATTTTTAGGATGGTCACATTTTTCGATGTCATAATTTTTCTGTTGGAAGATTCTCTTGAAAGTTTGATAGAAATCAAGAGAGCAATTATTTTATCATGTTAAAACGGTTTTCCTTCCAAATAATTATATCCTGTGAAGATTAGAACACAATTCTTTCAAAAAAAACCAAACAAATGGAGTTGGGCCCTTATTGAATTCACCACTTCAAATGTAACCTATAGCACATACAGCAATTCAATTTGATAACATGGCTGCTGCAAATTCACACAATGCACGAAAAACACAGACGTAGTGCAGATAGCCACAACACAACAGAAGTATAGTACTCACAACGCAAAAACAGGTTTTTGCCCAGAGGACTTTCACTGACGGATCATTTAGTGCATTGGGGTGCTCTATTGTCTTTATCTCTACCTGCAGAGATCAATAAGTTTATTTACTTTATTGATGGTTTTACTCTTAAGCTGGCTATATTTTCATGTTTTATTATTTTATTTGCAAACAAATTGAACAGCAGTAGTCAGAAAAGTCCTGTGGCCAGAAACGTCTTTTTGTGTTGTTAGTACTTCCATTGTGTTGTGGTTATTTGCAATACGTCTGTGTTGTATACTGTGTTTGTGTTCTCCATGTTTGCAAGCGTGTTCTCAATTTGCAAGATGTTTTTAATGCAACTACCTGTTCTTGAACTGATGCAGGTGTTTTTTTTTAAATATTTGTAAGTATTTCCTGTATTTGCTAGTGTTGTCTCCATGTGTAAGTGTTGAAGCCTCTCTCAGTCACCATAGCAATCTCTCTCTTTTTTTAAATTAATGTTGGAAATTTAGGATACCTGAAGAATTTCGGATGGTGTGTGACGTTGTTCTCTTCTAGGACGCGTCTCCTCTCTCTCTGCAACTCTTCTATCCTCTGTTTCTGCTGCTCAGCAGCCTCCAGGTTCCCCTCCTCCAGCAATCTGCCAGTGAGACACATTTACTGTGGAAAACATGCTAAAACATTAATGTGCCATACTTCAGTGTAATCTTCACTTAGATTTTTAAAGATAATTTTGAATAAAACAGCCAAACACATGATGAGAAGCAGAGCAGAAAGCGGCGTCCTCAATAAGTGGCGTTTGTGTTGCTCATCTCTCACACACACCTGCTCACCAAACAAACAGGAGTTTTACCCGGGCCTTTCACACCTTCATCACCGGTTCATTGTCTCAGCCACTTTGGAGCCTCGTATGACCACCTGTTTCCCTGCTGCGCAGCCACACCTGCAGCTCTGCCTTCCACCTCAGTGTCACTCCTGCTTTGTCTGCCTCCATCATCCCTCAACCCTCTGTCTTGGTCTACCTGCTTTCCACTCAACCATCCAACCACACATGCAACTGGGTCCTGCTTCACCAAGTGCCAGCCATCTCCCGAAGTGGCCTGTGGGCCTCCACTCACATCTTCCTTCTGAAGCTGAGTGGAGTAAGGCCTGGTCAGTACCTGGCTGGCAGATCCCCTGAGGTCATTAGCTTTCTATTTGTCTTTTCCCTGAAAGCTGCAATAAAACTCTTTTAATCTTCAGGTCTGCCCTGCATTTGGATCCCCCCATTAATGGTGACACTTTAAAGAAATATAAACCTTTAATGAGGTGATATTATACACCTGTTCAGTAAGCTAATATAGGTCATCAGGTGTCTTAAAAACGCATTAATCTTTGCAGACAAAAATACCCCAGAGACACTGTATCCTAAAATATCCATTTTCAGGTCTCCTGAAATGACCTGTTTCTCTGCCTGATGTTTTGAATGGAAAGAAGCTGCTGCTCCTTATGTCCTTTATCTCTTATTGAGAGGGGGTGTCTGTCTCTTTCCCACAGAGTGACTAATATGGGGTTCTATCGTACATCAGCACAAAGCAGCACAAAGCAGCACAAAGCCCAGTGCAAGAATCATTGTAATTTCCACCCCACAGTTGTAATTTTTACCCCCTGCACCAGCATACTCTATATAAGAGTGCCAGTTGCAGAAATGTTGGTCAAAAAAATTAGGTGTTGTCGGACAAAAAGCTGGCACATTGATATTGTCCATCACAGAAAGCGTTTGCGTCTTAGACCACCAAAAACCTGTTCTAAAGTCCATCACTGTCTTGTGCTGTACAAAGAGTGCAACACTCAGATGCACCTCACATAAGCAGGTTTAGAATGCACGCACACTCTGCCTGCCTGCACATATCTTTGCCATATCTTTGTAAATATTACAACAGTGTAATATTTACGTGAAATCATATTACGGCCACTGAAGGGAAAGAAAAAAAATGAAGTGGGAGGAGGGAGGAAAAAAAAACCAATTTTACAATAGAGCTCTCTGTCTCTCTCTCTCTCAGAGACAGGCAACATTATATGGGTAAAATACACAACGAAACTGAATTAAAAACAACCATTAAAGGAAATAAGAGTAGACACTCATGGATAAAAAAAATACCTCAACTTGTTGCAGGCTTCACCTCAGGAAGCTTTGGTGGCCACTGTCTGCTGTGTGCTCTGACAGGTTGGTGCTTATCTGTTAATATGCCAGAAATCCTCTTATTTGTGTCCGGTTCCTCAGTATCACAATGGAGTGTGCCTGGCACAGTCCGATTTAAAGAGGACAGGTGCCACTCTGACTGCTCGATTTCATATTCAGACTACAATACACACATGCCTAATGAACATGGTTAATCCAACCTCTTTTGCACCCAGGATCCGGCTTTGCACACTGACCTTTGCACATTTCACACTACGGTACAAGCGTCACAAAAATCTAAAACAACTTCACTTTTGTTGCTAGCAGAGTAGTTTACACATACACAGACCTGGAGTTGTGGAATTCTGGAGATATCATGAAGGCTCATGTGGCTTTATTGCAACTTTTTGATGGCAGCGGTCTTCCTCATGCATTCATGTGAAACATTCTCACACCCCTCTGGTCAAAACATCACAATAAAGCCATAAAAGAGCTTTGCTTCCAATTCTGTATTCCTTGTATTCAGCACCTCTCCCACTGAGCGTTATTCTTTTTAGGCGGGGGGGGGGGTGATTTGTTAATTGTATAACATAAAACGTCAGCCGGTTTAAGTGTAAAATGTAGATTACAAAAACAATTTTACAGACTATAACCTCTTTGAAATTTTGATCCTAAATATGGCTGAAGAATCCAAACATACGTGAATCAGAGAATACGATACATAAAACAGTGACTATTATTTACATGAATATTCACTCAGCTTGGTGGTTTACTTATCACACATCTATGATGATTACCAGACATCCACGTCAAAGGATACCTGAAGTCTCACAAGTCAGTAGAGTCGATTAACTCTCATTAACAACAGACCAAAGCAACAAGTCCAGAAGTCTTTCATTTCATCCCTTTAAATATTTGATAACAGAACTTAATCCTGTTATCTTTCGCCACCTTTGTCATGCACTTATACTCGTGTAAAAATCTAATATAATACCAAATTAAGCACAGAAGTAGTCAAGTAATTACTCTCCAATAGATAAGCTGATTTTCTATTAAAAAACTAATAAAATAAAAATAAAATTTGAAGAAATTTAAAAATTTGAAGAAATTTAAAAATTTAAATTAAGTAAAATGATAAAATATAATAAAATTAAATATAAATATAACCAAACTGTACTTTAAAAAAAACCCAAACACTAATGTAGTTTGCATTCTTACCTTTGGTCCACACGTAGTCTGGTGTCTGTGGGGGGTAGCAGCTGTTTCAGGGATGGATCCAGTTCATTCAGCTCAATAGCAAACTTGGTAAAACCATAGTACTGCTCATGGTCCACCGGCATTGCACCTGCATTATACAAAAAATAACAGGCATTGCATCAGATATTGTAATAGGGGCTAAACATTTTCCAATTTGTGTACATTTTTGAAAACCTTTCATACTTGCTCTCCAAATGCAGGTGGCCGAGGGCGGGTCTCCACTGAAAACTGCTTCATGCCACTTCCCAAAGAGTCTGTGGATGACCTTCCCTTTCTGATCTGTGATGGTTCCCTCCACTTCATTCATGCTTGAATTCCAGTATTTAGCCTGTGAAAGGATTTGACTGTCCATAAGGCTGCGTACATCAGAGCAGTCAGCGAGGACTAGCTTGCAAAAGTGTATCTAAGATGCTGAGCCTTCAGTCAGCAGGTGTTGCTGTTGACTTTGTGAGCTCAGAGTGTGCTGCAGGTTTGTAATGTTTAATGAAAAATGCAGATGCCTAATGAGTTCTGACGTGCCTCGGCGTGCTCTCCTGCACAGCTTCAGGAGGCTTTTCAAATGGGCACATGGTAAAGCAATTAACCTTTTCGTCTCAGTAAAGGCCTCCATTTGTCAAATTCTGACACCATCAAGGGGTTCTTGTTGGCATGCGGATGGATGAAGAGCACCAAAATTTATTGAATAATGAAAGAACTAAATCATTTACTTTGGCTGAAATTGACATATATGTGTAAAAATTAAATTTTCGTGCTTAGTTACCCTTAATCAAGCCCCTTGGGGCTCACAAAGGGACACCACGAACACAAAAATAAAGGGAATGACAGCAAATAGTGTGACTTAATTATAATGGATGTACAAGGCTGAAAGTAGTATGAGGATATCACCTTAACCCTTAAGGCTGACTAATTGTGTTGCAGAGATGGAATGCTTTCATAGTTACATTGTAGGTCTCACCATATTTGATGGGCTACAAAGGTTGGAGTTATTAAAAAAAAATGAAGAAAACATTTTGCGTTGTGGAAACATTTCCACCTCAAAACTTTTCTTCGCCACAACTTTTACTCTATATTCACATTTAATGTAATTCAAATACTTTGGATTTACAGTATAATGAATGTAAAATGCATCAGTTTGCTGTCACATTTACAAAATATTTGTTATGATGAACATTGATAGGCTCCAGCACCCCTGTGACCCTTAATTGGAGTAAGCGGGTATAGAGAATGAATGAATGAATGAAGATTTTTCTTGCCACTGTATTTAGTATTTCATATGTATTTCATACATATCCAGTAATGTCATTTGCTTTGGCGTCACAGCTCAGGGCTCAAGTACAACCATATTGGTGATCAAGCATCATGTGACATCAGTGTTTCCTTTAGATGTTCAAATCACTCAAACAGAAAGGATATTTCATTCATTTTTTTGCCAAAGTATCATGAGAGGTGACAAAAAAAAGGATTTTAGCAAGCAGGAATCTACGGCGCTGAAAAATGAAGCCAATGTGGAAGTGCCCAAACCCTACAGTTCCTACAGTTCCTTGAATGGCCACTTGAGGCTGGCTCCAAAAGCGAGTCAATTCGCACATAACCTCATATTAAAATGTCCAACTTTACAGCAACATAAACATGTGTACAGCCTGGTACAAAAAGGTTTGGACTCTATAGCTCATGACAACTGTACAGGGGGTGAACTTTTATACAACTCATCAGTTTAAGCTATTTTAAGCCATAAAGTTACAAATAATTAGGGGCGTGGTCTATTTGAGTGACAGTGAGTGTGCCAGGTCCAGATGCTAGCAGAGGCTGCTAGCTCCTGTGGTGTCAACCATGTTTGTCCTTTCTGAGCATTTTATGACAAAATATCTGAGATAATATGGTTTACTGTGTGGTTAACTGCACTAATGGACCATCCAAGAAGTCTGTGCTCCAGTATTTCCGTTGGGTGAAATTTTAGTATTATTTAATTTGTATGTTAGTGTCGTTAGCACTATTTAGCAGGTACTGATAGCTTGGTGACATTAGCGACATTGAAGGTGACACCGCCCAGTCCACAAAAATATGCGTTAATCAATCATCTGAACCAAAGTCAGACTTAGCTAACTTGGTAACTAAGAGATAGGTGGGCGTGTTCGGGCTTCATTCATCCCATCCAAGTCACACTGGTCTTGCCCACGCTCCACCACTTTACCCGTTTATGGGTTGGCTGTGAGTTAGGCGGAGTCAGGCACTGCCAAGATGGCGACATCTAGAGCCGACCCATTTGAGCTTCAAACCCGCTCTTCAGAAAACCTATAGGTGACATGATGGAGGGTTTGTACAGTATATATGGATTTTAGCCATGAAGCCTGAATCCCATCTTAGAGTCAACACTTTAAATCAGGTAAGATTTTAGGGCCCATTCACACTATGACGTGACGTGGCTGACGCTGGTCGACGAAGCTAATTCTCAAAAATCTCTGTGAAGTGCCAGAGAAGGCTTGTTCTAGGAGTCCAAATTTCCTGTCTCCAACGCAGGTTGATGTAGCTCAGCGGAGGGCGACGCCACACTGGCGGAGGCCGATGCCTGGCGACGGTCCACCGACCCACAATGTTCAACTTTCGCCGTCGGAGGGCGGGCACACCGGCAGCGCACTCTGCGGAGCAGCAGTGCAGCCCAACGGAGCCGATCGCCGACCCAACGCCGAGACGCCATGCGACGCAGCCCACACAACTCGACGCAACTCTGCAACCTCGTCACCCGCCACCTCAATGAACCTCAAGCTTACACTCCTGTCACAGCCTCTTCGGGCTCCAGGTACCGAATGACCTCCGACGTTGGCAAGCGGAGGCCGGCGGAGGAGAACGGGGTACAGTAACGGAGCCCTAGCGGAGGTGACGCAGCGGCAGCGAAGCCCAACTCCCACTGGCGTTCCAGCATGAACGTCGAACATTTTAAGCATGTTGAAAATTTTTCTGGGACCACGACGAACACCAGCGCCGCCCGACTGATGTTGACCCAGCCCCCGCAGAGTCTGGCAGACCTCGGCGCTGGTCGACATCAATCAACTTTTCACTCTCTGTCGGCAAACGGCGGGTTAATCAGAGTGTGAATGGGCCATTAGTTCTAAGCAGAACTGGGAGATGAATGCATTATGGGTTATGCTAATATTTGCATTAACAGCTCCAGTATTAACGCGGCATAGAAAATTAGCACGCTTCTACACAATAAGCTGCGCCTGTTGTCATGAGAGAGCACACAAAGCTTGTGTGCGTGCTTGCCTTACTTTAACAAAAGTGATCTTGCACTGGCAAACGTCACTGCTGGAGTTTGTGATGGTGATCTCTCCGTAATGCTCGATCCAGCGCTGTCCACTCAGGATGTTGTGGATGCACGACGTCACCTTGTTCCACTCGTAATGATCTCCGAACCTGTTGTGAGAAACGCACGTCACATTGCTTTTCATGCAAAACCTGCAGATATTAGAGATGAATAGTTCACGAACACGGCCTTTGTTTGCGTGTGTGTCTGCTGCATGAGTAAACACGGCAGATAAAAAAAACAAACAAAACAAAACAAAAAAAAAAAACTCACCCAGGCAGAGTTACGTGTGTGGTTCCAACGGGAACGAGCTCCATTGACTTTCCCCAAAACTTGTTCTTACACCTCACGTCTGAAAGAATCATCCATAGATATTAAAATTCATCCTGGACAAACGGTTATTAAACTGTTTGAATGCATAACGGGGATGAGCTCAAACATTTAATAGAAGATTTCTGATGCCTGCTACCTTGCCAGAAGATGAAGTTTTTAGACTCTGCATGGCAAGCTGAAATTGGTGGGTGATGGCTGACCTGAGAAAGCAAAGAAGAAATAATCCAAAGAATTAGAAATTGACTTGAGTGTTTTTTTTTCTCACTTAACAAGTCAATTATGATTCTTTTTCTGTGTTGGACAATTTTTTTTAACCTTCTACAAGCTTCTCACGATACTTTGCTGGAGTTTGTCTCCTGAAAGAACTGCCATCAGTCATGTGTTTGGGCCTCCTTGCTCAGACACTTTTTTTTTTACTTTAGTCCACAAACTGTCTGTGGGAGTCAGATCAGGGCTTCGAGATGGACACTCCAAAACTTTCACTTTGTCGTCTACAAATCATTGTGACACATCTTTGGAGGCATGTGTGGGATCGATGTTCTGTTAGCTTTTTCTCTTAAAGTGAAACTATCCTCCCCCTTACCCACCCACTCACCCCCACAATGACGTCAGGGTTCCGATGGTGTTTTTTGAATTTAAAGCGTCAGAATTTTTCTTCCATTCCATTATCAACTGCAAACTTTTGTCAAGCTTTTTTATGTTGATTTTGGAATAATGGCTTTTTGCTTGGTCAAGAGCCTTTTAGGTCTTGGTGATTTCATTGCCTCCAACCCCTTCATCAGTTCCTTAGTTGTGCTCCAGGTGTTCTGTTGGACCTTTTGATCTAAAGTTCGTTCATCCTTTGGTGATAATTTGGGCCTATTTCCTAAACAATAAAAAGTGTGTATTATTATTATTATTATTATCCCAAGCATGTACAGAGGAGTGGATTGCACAGTTGCTTGTGGTGCTTTGACTCTTTTGGAGATGGCTCCTACGGAGGACCCTCACTTGATGAGGTATGCAATTTTTCTCTGGATATCTTGAATTAAATCTTTTGATTTAATTCAAATGCAAGAACGCACTGGGTCTAGGGGTAAGCCTTTGAATACAGGCAAATATGCCACAGTTAAATCCTGTCATGGTTCCATTCTGTTCACTTCTCTGGTGCTTTTATTTTGTCGCTCCTGGTCCTTGTTCATTTCTATGGCTTTACTTCCTGTTCATGGGCACTCTGGCTTCTGGTTCATATGTATGCTGATTTCTGCGTTTATTGAGTCACGCACTATTTAGCCATTTACAGCCCCTCATTCCGGTGCCAGAACGTTTAACTCCCATGGCAGTCTTCTCGCATCTGTTCCTTGTGTTTGATTTCCTGTTGCCGACCCACACTGCCTTTTTGTGTTTCCTGAGGTTCGCCTGCCATCTATTCATTTGTTTGCCTGGTATGATCATGGACCGTGTTTTGACCTTCTGCCTGATAATCCAGTCAACCTGTTTGCAGTTTCCCACATGGACACTGTTGCTTCGCGGACTACTCTCCCTGTGTGTTCTGTGCTCTGCTTGTCCGACGTCACCCAGTGGGCACCAATACGTTGGATCAACGTTGATCAGACGTCAGTCCGTGACACTGGATCAACGTTGGATTTTGGATGGATATGGAACTTGGATCAACGTCAGAAATTCAACCGATGGTTTATGGGTTTTATCATGTTGCACCCTAGGATAAAGAAGTAAGTCCTTACAGCTTCTCCCAATTTCAACTTGGGGTAGTCACAGCATATCCATTTGTTGATTTGGCACAAGTCTAACACCAGATGCCCTTCCTGACGCAACTTCACAATACATGGAGAATGGGCAAGGGTGGATTTGAACCGGGAACCTTCTGCTTTGAAAGCAATCACGCTTAACCGCTTGACAACCAGACTGCCTCTTAAACCCTCGTATAAGGTTAGTCATAAACCATGGTTTTCATGGTTACCCAAAAAACTATGGCTAACCATAAAAAAATGAAAAACCATGGTTATTCAAAGAACCGTGGTTATTTACCATAGTAAAACCATGGTTAATTTTCGTACCAACCCAATGGGCACCAATACGTTGTATCAACGTTGAATGTCTGATGTTGATGCAACATTGAATGTCTGACGTTGATGCAATGTTGAATATCTGATGTTGATGCAACGTCCATATCCAGCCGAAATCCAACGTTGATCCACTGTCACGGACTGATGTTTGATCAACGTTGACCCAACGTATTGGTGCCCACTGGGATACAAGATTTACGTTGAATATGTCGACATTATTTCAATGAACTGTATGCCTTATAGTTTGTCAGCATTCACCGTTGATACAACGTTGACAACGTGACGAAGTAATTCCATGTATTTTCAACGTTGATCCAACGTTGGGTGCCCACTGGGCAGTGAATAAAGACTGTTTTACAGAAACGTCGGTGTGGTTCTCTGCTCAGGGGTTCCCAGCCATGCTATACCCGTTACAAACCCTATTTATGACACTTAGCCAATCAGATGCTTCTGGAATCCATACTGTTTAAAGAGGCAGTATGGATAATATAATATTCATTCTCCCCATTACTTTTAAAACTACATGGAAATAAAGTAGACATTTCTAATTTTTGTTTGGAAACATGAATGTGGGGGACATTTGTGTTTGAAAGGTCTGAGCCAAGCTGAATATAAACTTATGGCTTCAACTGTGTGCACTCTATTAAGTTCTCCTCTGGTTAAAATATTGATTCTTAACAGCAAATACACTGGGATGAATACAAACCTGTTCTGCCACAAAGCGAAAGCCTTTATCAGGCCGATCACACTCGTAGGTTTCTCCAAGGATGGGGTTGAAAGGTTTCCCCCCGGTTCTGTAGTAGCTGGATGCATAGCCCGATACAACGAACGTAGCCACGTATACCTACACAGACACACACCAAGGAAGTTACAGGTATCCTAGTTACATGATTATTACAAAAATAGAAGAAATCAAAGATTTCTTTGTAAATCACTTAAAAATGTTCCACTTTGTTGCAGCCCAATAAAAACTTCAACTCCCATATTGTCCATTATAATAAGTACGACTTATTATTGGCTCATAATGTGTGTAAAAATCTGTTTAGATTCTAAGCAGTCATAATTTCCTCTCCGTTTTGCAGTAATATGAACAATAATTTCTGTTTGAATACTCCCACAATAACTGCACGGGGCCCAGAGACTGAGCACTGATAATTAGTTCCACAGCCAAATGGGAGGCAGCACACACTTTTAATTGCACATTTATGTACAATATATTAATGTGTTGCACATTTGTCATCTGGCAACTCCACAAGCATTCTACACCTCCCACACACACACACACACACACACACACACACACACACACACAAATGAACAAATTTCACCCAACAAACACCTTCGTTCGAACAACAGTCAATGCAAATGTGAGCAAAACTGAAACACTGAAAGAGCAAAATCGTGCTGTCTTCCTTCTGGAAATCTTCAGAGAATTTTCTCTTTTAATATCCTGGTGACAGACAGCATTACCACGAACGTTCATACTCAACTGCTGCTTTCTGTTTAGTACCAGCTGCAAAAGTTCCATTTAACTCTTTACACAAATATAGATCTTCACTTCACAAATAATATCTTAAACTCATGGAAGGTTGCCAGGATCACTTCAGCAATGGCAGCAGATCTGAGGAGAAATAAAGCTCTACCTAAGCATTCAACACAATTACAGCAAATTGCATGTTTCATCTCACCATGCGTTCAAAGGGGTCGTGTGTATTTGCAGCCCTGTCAAGCAGTTCGCTGTACTCCAGCTCCTCACATAGTCTCTGAAGCGTGTTGACCGGCTCGTTAAGCTGCACAGGCATCGCCACTTTGGACAGGTCTTTGCCGATGTTGTTCCTCAGGATGTTCCACAGGCTGATGGTGCTATTGTTGGGGCTGCGTGAGGGCAGGCCGGATCTACGCTGACTGAAGACAGTGACTTCATCCACACAGCCTGGGAGGGATAATGATGGTCAAACATCACACGTTTGACTGAATTTTAGCAGCACAAGCACGACAGGCACGCAGGGGCGGATTAATGAAGGGGCTTGCCTGGGCAAAATACCAGGGACCCAAAGTCACATGAGGCCACACGTTTCTTCTCAAACATACTGTACAGAACACACAATAAATACTTTCACTGGAAGCCAATGGCATGCACTCAATGAATTTTGTCC
>OMMV01184678.1:0-10318 GCA_900302635.1 Chatrabus melanurus | reverse complement strand
TCAGAGCAATTAATAATAATAATAATTATTATTATTATTATTATTTGCACATTGTAGAAAAAAGTGGGATGAAAGAAACCTATTTGGCTTGTGCTAGGTCCTCCCCCATTGAATATAAAATAGCTCTAGATGTAACAATAAACAAATTTATACTGACTAATTAATACAAGGATAAAATAAACAAACTTATACTGACTAATTAATACAAGGATACAAACAACAAACTTATACTGACTAATAGGGCGGCACGGTGGCTTAGTGGTTAGCACTGTTGCCTCACAGCTAGAAGGTCCCAGGTTCGCTTCCGACCTGGTCCTTTCTGTGTGGAGTTTGCATGTTCTCCCCGTGTTTGCGTGGGTTCGCTCAGGCTTCCTCCCACTTCCAAAGACATGCAGGTTAGGTGAATTGGTGACTCTGACTTGACTGTAGGTGTGAGTGAGAGTGTGACTGAGTTTGTCTGTCTATATGTGTGGGCCCTGCGATAGACTGGTGACCTGTCCAGGGTGTACCCCGCCTCTCTCCCAGTGATCGCTGGGAATAAGCGGGTTTAGAAAATGGATGGATGGATATAAGGATAAATGAATTCTGGAGAAAAAAATAACTATAAGGGGCATATAAATTAGCCATGAGATTTAAATAATTTTGGATAGAATAAAAGTTACTGGGGTAGCATAGAAGGTGATTTTTAGGACACTTTTAAAACCAAGAAGAGAAGTGACAGCTGTAATGGAAGGAGCACGACTGTTCCAGACTTTGACGCATTGGTATTGCACACTGGATTGGACTAGAGATGTTCTGAAAAGGGGAATCTGAAGTTGACTCCTTTGGCAGTTAGGGTAGTTGTGCACCAGTGATTTGGGATTTAGAAAGTTATTAAATGTCTGAGGAAGAATTGTTCCTGCTGATTTGAGAGATGGAACCAACAACCATCCAGTCACAAAGCCACTTCTCTAGACTTTAGACCACCACTGCTGATATGTAGATATGGACACATGTATTTCAGGGTAAAGTGAAAATAGGAAAAAATAAACGAGTATACATTGTGAACGATATTGGGCCTGTATTAGGTTAGGCCTAACCCTAAACCTAAAATCATTCTTGTGTAAAGACTGGAGGAAAAAAAAAAATCAATCTGTCTGAACAGACACTAACACCTGGATGGGTCACCAGTGTTCTGCAGTCTCACTACACTCAAAATTCAAGTTTAGCAGCTCCCCCAAAACTTTCAACTTTCCCTCCAACATAACTTACAGTGTCAAAAAAATGACAAAATGTTTGGTTCATACCACCGTTAATTCCATCACTAACAACACAACAACCAACCTGCTTTGACTTTACTGAACGCCGTTTACTTTTTCCACTAATCTCGCTCTATGTACGTTATGTTGCAGGCCACATTTGGCCCCTGGGCCAACAGCTTGAAAACCCTACTCGACTGTTGCCTTGAGGAAGAAAAAAAATGTGTTTAAACTTCTTTTTTGTGTACATTTTCTTACTTTGTGGCCAGTGAAATGAAGCGGGTATGAAGATATAAAATTATGCTTTTTTTTAAACATCTTAGAATCAGAATTTCTTAATGCTCCACAGTTGCCATTTATCATAAAATAAACACTATAATCTAAAGTGAAGCATGAACGGGATATGGGAGAATAACTTCTATTATCACCATGAGCAGCAGCGGTTACACAGTATGGGAATTATGTTCTTGTGTTTCCAGTTTATGGCCTTAAGATGGCGCTATATGGCTTTATATAACAGGCCAGTTGATCAAATAGATTACAGGTGTGTTGCAGTCATTCCCACAAACACATCAGAAACCATATCTTATAAAAATACAAACTGGCTGATAACTCATGTAGGGGTGTGAATGAGTGAGTGAGTGCAGTCACTTGTCCAGAAAAAGCTACAAATAAACCTGACTAAATGTCTGAGTGTGATTTTCAGTTTATACGTGGTGATGATGCACAATTATGTACAACTTATTGACACATTAATACGTAATGAGTCCTGTATATTTTAGTCAGAGACATTTAATCATTGCATTATTGGAGAATAAGCACATTTTGAGAAAAACTGAATGAGTGTTGAGCTGTTTGCTGCAGTATTTGCGCAGCACAATTACTAATGCTTGAGTAATACAAGTATTTTTTTTAAATTGTACTTATGGAAATTAGAATGTGCTCTCATTGGGAGTCAGTAATCCTTTCTGCATTACACTATGTTCAGCCAATTCATCTGCGCTTTGGAAAGGAACTGTTATGTAGGCTGCAGTCTATTCAGCATGTCTTTGGTTTGTGAAAAGAAGCTGACATGCCTTCATGGAGCAAAGCAACATTTAGAATGTTCTTGCTCCTGAAATGCTGCTAGTGTTCAGTCTGGCACCTTATGGCTGTACATCATGTCTGCTTTTCTTTGCACATGCTGTATCTGTTAACGTTGTGATGATCCCATCTGTTAATGCACTACACTGAGGAGGAAGATGCATTGGTATAAACGAATTAATTCACATTCTTCTCGATTAAGCTGTTATTTATGCCCCCAGTATTTGTGACTATCAGTTAAAATGAGTGCAGTTAGAAGCTGTTATGCTCCAGTGGGCTCATAATCATGTTTTAAGAGTCCCAAGAAGACTGTGAGCTTTTTCTAGAGTAAGAGCACGTCGTGATCGGAACACAGCGAGGTTATGATGAAGGAACAGTTCATGATGAATCACAGATTTCACAGTCAGCTCCACGGGCGGATTTTTTGTGTTTTTGTGCTGAAAAAGCTGTATGATGATATTGATGAACTTAAAAATACATAAAAACGGCTTACAGTAAAAATTAAAACATGCCTCATGCACAATAAAAAAGAACAAGTTGAGAAAACAGAAACTTTCCAGGTTACCAGCTACTCAATTCAATTCAATTCATTTATATAAGGCCAAGTCAAAACATAAGAGACCTCACCCCACCCATGTGCAAGCACATTGGCAACAGTGGTAAAGAAAATACGCCTCTGTGTTTTTTGATTTTACAGGAAAAAATCTCAAGCAGACCAGACTCAATGGGGTGACCAACTTAAATTGTGATTCATGTAAACTCACAATTCACTCATTCACAATAATCGCCCGTTACTGCCTGAATTTATTATGTTTCTGTACAATCATTGCTGTTCCATCATCACAGTATTTCAAATACAGCTTACAGTAATATCCAATATAGGATCCAATATGATCCTGGGTATGTGTGGAGTATGCATCCACAGGCAGTAGTGGAATACATATGCCACTTTGGCTGCATTCAGCCGGGAAGCGGTTTGAGGCGAATTCGCGACAGTGGTGTACAAGGGGTTAAAAACTGAGATAAGGGCTTACATTAATTTTTAGAAGCCTATAACTCCTTCAGAGTTGTCTTGGTGGTGTCCTCACTAGTCTCCTTCTGGCACAGTCACTCCATTTTTGAGAACTGCCTACTCCAGGCAGATTTACCAAACAGTACCATAGTATTTGTATTTCTTAATGATTGACGTGAAAGAAGTCCATGACATATTCAGTGACTTGGAAATTTTCATGTATCCATCCACTGAATTGATCCAAAGAAAACTGGCTGTAAAGTCCTTAAAGGAAGAGTGTCAATAATTGTGTCTCGTGTATATTTTAGTTCTGTATTTCAGTTCACTATTGCATTTTGTTTTGTTGTTCAATAACTTTGGACATTTAAGAAAATTCTGATTATACAAAATTTGTTTATTTGAATTTATTTCTGACCATATTTTAAATTCTGTACTTAAAGCTACAGTGTGTAGAATTTAGTGTCTTCTAGTGGTGAGGTTGCAGATTGCATTATGCCGTTGCCAGCTGCAATATTGTTTCCCTTTACGTTTTTGCTTCTTTGGCAATCTTGTGATGAGCAATAGGTATCAGATTCCATTTCATAAAAATGAGGGTTCTCAAACTTGTTAGCCTGCACTAGCAACCAGTAGCTAGCGTAGGCTAGGCGAGCAAGCACCGATTCCTCTTCTTTTTTCTTCAGTCTTCCAGCCACACTGCAAAATGGAAAAGATGGATTAAGTATGTCCCTTTTGGGCTACCGTATCAACATGGCGGTGCAACATGGTGGCCTCCATGAGGGGGCCCACTCCCATGTAGATATGAAGGACTCATTCTAAGCCTATTAAAACACATTGATTTGTTTTTGCAGGTAATTATTATATAAATAATACATTTTTATGAGTGCAATGGTCATGAAAATATTCTTTCCATTGCACGAATTAAAAACATTCATTATTTGATTTATATGATACCTAAATAGATCCACGTCATTTGATAATTTACTTAAAATTAGACAGGTGTTTCTTCTCAGAACAGGAAGCCAACAGCACCGGGGCAGAGACAGTTCTGTGTCCGCACAGCAGTTGACTCCGCCCGGCAGGCGAGCCGCCGACACACCGCTGAGCTCAGCGAGAGCTGCTGAGGACCAAAGCAGAAAATCGCGATAGGAACTTGTTCAATTCTTCACCTGACAGCGCTTCTATAACCGCTAAAGATGTCCCTGCGAACTCTGCGTAAGCTTCTAATCACTTATGGCGTACTGGATTTAGCTTCCTCATATCATGGACGCATTTTTATGAAAAGGTAGTGGAGGTGTGCAATGGAGCAAAACGTATGGAACAAAAATGCACAATAAATGGAACCAAAATGAACGGTATGTGAGATCAGTCATACAATGGGACAAATGATCAATGTCAGGTGACATACAATCCACCAATAAAATGACAAGGATTTATTTAGGTGCCATATAAACACTAATGAACAGATGGTTATGAATGCTGTATTTCATTTCTGCTAATAAACGCCCCTAAATTCTACACACAGTACCTTTAAAATATAGAGGCGCTGATAATGCTGACCAGGACTCTAATTACCAGCTCTCAGACTTTGAGGGATGAGAGAACTATCAATTAGTTATCCATCATTAAAACTGGTGCTAATAATAGGATAGCACATTTAATTACACACATTTAATTTGCATAATTTAAATCTTATTTAATGTGATTTTAAAGATATGTAAAGCTGTGGTTGAGTTGGTTTTTTTTCCCTGGCTGTTGATCTTGAGTGCTTTTGTGTTTGGAGATGTTACATATTCCTATAAAAGGAAGGCGTTCTCTTGGTGAGATTCGGTGACGCATGGCAGCTGCGCTTGACGCGGGTATATAAGAGACGGCACCGGCTCCGTTTCGGTGGAACAATGCGGAACCGGCTCGGTTGCTAACCTTTGCAGAGTCTCTGGGTGCCTGGAGACACTTTGAAGAACAGTGAGATGAACACAACTGAGAATCTTTACCTTCCCATTGATGCCATCCTCCAAATGTTCAACTCTCTCACTGACCAACTGAACATTACGCACGCTGTTCTGCAGAGCGCAACCCGCGCGCCGGTCCTCCAGCACCCTACAGTGTCAAACATATCGAAGACAGGCATGGGCATCATCAAAAGGGTCAAAGGGCGGTGGGCACAGAGAGAATCAAGTCGATCTTTAAGCTCTGGCAATCGGCAAGGATCGCTTGATCACATCCCCAATAGGTCCGTGGGTCTGCGCGGGCTGGGTCTGACCAAGAGGAGGAACTGTCATAGAATAGTTGTGCTCGGCGCGCCGAAAGTGGGTAAAACCAACATCGTCCAGCGGTTCTTGGGTGGACAGTTTGAAGACCGATATGAACCCACGAACGAGGACTTCCACAGAAAACTGTTCCACGTAGGAGCGCAAACGTACCAGGTTGATGTTCTGGACGCAGCGCGGGAGAGAGACTTCCCGGCCAAACGCAGGTTGTCCATCTTAACAGGTGAGCGCGCACGCCCCAAGATACACGATTCCAAACTTAAAAACACCAAATTTGACTCTTCTTGACTTAACGGTTCCTCTTTCTGCAGGTGACATCTTCCTGCTCGTCTTCAGCGTGGATGACAGACAGTCCTTCAAAGAAGTGTGCGATCTGCTCGCCGAGATCCGAGCGGCTAAAACAAAGCTCCTGAAGCTAAAACACGCCGCGGCGGTGCCGGCCGTCATATGCGGGAACAAAGCGGACCTGGACGAGCGGAAAACCGTCAGCTGGTCAGAAGTGACAGAAATCGTCGGCGAGGACACGCCGTTCTTCGAAACCTCCGCTAAAGACGGAACCGGACTGGAAGACGCGTTCAGAGCGCTGGCCGAGCTGGGCGGACTGCCCGAGGAGACGAGTCCGTCCCGGCACCAGGTCGTCTCCATCCTCACCTACCAGTCGCTGTGCGTCGGCCAGCGAGGCAGGAGGAGAAGGAGCCGCGCGCGCGGTGTGAGTGCGCCCTGCGCCGCCGTGGATCCTCTCGCGCGCCGCCCGAGCTTCACCAGCGACCTGCGGCTGGTGATCGGATCGAGGAAACACAACAAACCCGAGAGGTGTCAGATTCAATGAATTATGCGCCTTCTCCACAAACCAATTGTAGTAGTAAGCTGCAATGTGTCATTAGGTATGGAGTTATACTCTGAAGCACCGGCTGGACCAGTGCGTTATTCTGTTTTTGTACATAACCTCAATAAATACATATTTATTGAGGGCCACAATGGAAATACGTTGTGTGCTTTTTTGTGTTATCCTCGGCAATTTTATATATATATAGTGTATATGTACTTTTATTGCCAAAATAAATTCAATTCAATTCTTATTGTCATACTCGTCTTGTGGTCATTTGTTCAGTTAATTCACTTTCAGATCTTGTGGAGGAGATGGATGACTATTGTTGGTGTGATCACGCGCGTCACCGATCGATTGTTTTGAAGTGAGGACGCAGAACAGCGTGGGAGGTTTAAGGAGATGACTCAGTCATCGACCTTGCACGTTCTACTCTGCACACTAAGGACTGTTCTCATTTTCGCCCACGACGGCCCGAGGTGTGACACTACGATCAGTGCTCGTAGTCTGCGCGCTCGTGCGTCACCGTGGTGATTCAAGGAAACGACCTCATTAATTATTAATGAAATCAGCACCATGGACAGAGCCCCAAATACCAGAACGCTTTAATTCATTTCACAGTCGGGAACCAGATCAATGTGACAGCTAGCATTTCATTTGCTCTGTCAGATACTGATTAATTATAACAGAGCAAATTAAACATGGTATACTCTTGTTTTTGTCAGTAAATTTGACTCAGTATTTCAGAACACACGTAGCCAGGAATCAAACCACCAACCCACAACTCAAGTAGTTCAAAACCTTAAGAGTAAACCTTTTTTGTTTTTTGGGGCAAAAATTGTGATGCCAAACTATTTTTTTAAACAACTCCACAGTGCATCAAAGGCTCAGGTAGAAGAACCAGATGTCCATTAATTGAAGGGTTGATGGTTCAATTCCTCGCTGCTCCTGTCTGTATCCAAAAGGAGAGGAAATCTCTTCTGATCAAAAGTAAGCATTGCATTAGACAGTTAGGGGGAGTGCTGACTTAAATGTTAGAGAACTTTGTGAATGAAGGGTCATAGGTTTCATTCTATGCCAAATAAACACAAATATTGTCTGGGAAGGAGAAAGAACAGTACTTCCCTGTAAAAAATCATAAGTTGAGTCAACTTAAAAATGTAACGCAACCAGCTGCGAAAGGTTTTTAAGTTTTCTCAACTTCAGGCCTGATAGTTGTGCTGACTTGTGCCTTTGAGTTCACACAGAAGAGCAGTTTAAGTTGACTCAACCTTTCATTACAAGTAGCAAATCAGATTTGTTTCAGATTGAAATTATCTTTTGAATGAACTAATAACCTAACTCAAAAAAAGCAAGTTGACTTAGCATGGTTCCTGAAGTTGAAAAAAAACAACTTAATTCTTTTGCAGCAGGTTGCGTTAACTTTACTTTCTAAGTTTACGAGACTACATCATTTTACAACCTATTTTTAGCATTTAAGAATGACAGACACAAATAGCTTAACTCAATCCAAGTGTTTATTAACTTCCTCAGGAGTCTCTCACAACAATAAAGAAATTTTGAACCATTGTAGAACGGTTATTCTCTGGCATGTAGCCCAGTTTCTATAGTCTTGAAATTGCAGCATGTAAACAAAGTATACAAAGTAAAGTTAACAGCGCAGTGTGGTGGCCAAGCGGTTAAGTGTGATGCCTTTCAAAACAGACGGTTCCCGGTTCAAGGCTACCCCTGCCCATTCTGTGGCGACCCTGATTTGAAATTGGAAGACGATGAAAGAACTTAGGAAATAAAGTAAATGCAGATTTTTTTTCCAACTTCAGAAACCATGCAGTTAAGGCAATTTGCTTTTTTGAGTTAGGTTATTAGTTCATTCAAAAGATAAGGCCTGAAGTTGAGACAACTTAAAAACCTTTCGCAGCTGGTTGCATTACATTTTTAAGTTGATTCAACTTATGACTTTTTACAGCGTTGTCTCATCCTCATTATTACCACTAAGATGCAGTTGAGGAAGTTTGCCTAATTCCCAAGTTTGAGCAACTGGAAGAATGGAAAAATACTACAGAAATCGAATCCATTTACAGTTTAAAGAATATTGAAGTATACTAAAAAATACTCATTGGATGATCTCAATTCAATTTTGGGCAGGATTTGCATCCAATAAATATATGTAGCCCCAACTCAAACAAAATACATCCACACAATATAATTTCATTATTTAATTTAGATGACGCTTTATATATTGATTGGATGAATGCCCAAAATTGATTTGAGTTGATCCAATGAGTTATTTTTTCAGTGCAGAATTTACTTATGAAAAGTGAGTTAAATTTACTGACAGAAATAAGAGAACGGACAAAGCTAGAATTTCTGTCAACTTGTCACCATGCTTTTTTTTCTCCAAATAAGTTTTACTTCACATTTTGTTCAGTGTCTTTAGCATAAGCTGGACAGATATCTACCTTTCTATTAAAATGCAGTCGGACTACTTACACAGCAAAATTGCCAGTGTTAATTTAACACTGAAAAGAGTGGACACATACAGATACTTTTCTCGTGTTGATTTAACACTGACAGTGTTAAATCAACACTGGCGATTTTGCTGTTTGAAAGGAGAGACAGTAGCTGAGTACAAACATACACAGAGGAACATTCATTCAAACTATTTTTGTAATCACAGAGGGCTAGTCTGTGAGGAAAGCCAACAAGACACCCATGACAACTCTGATGAAGTTATAGGCTTCTCTGGCTGTGATTGGAGAAATTGTGTATAGTGCAACTTTTATCTGTTGCATCACCACTCATGGCTTCACAGTGGAGTGGAGCAGAGAGGAATTTTCATACAACAAAACAGATCAAATCTAGGCTAGCATCTCCCATGTGCCTTCTGGCAAACTGTAGCTGAACTTTCAAGTCTTCTTTTTATGGAAATCCTTCTCTGCTCCACTCCACCATGATGTTGTGTAACTGGTGATGCAAAATGCAAAACTTGCACTGTGCACAATTTCTCCAGTCACAGTCAGAGAAGCCTATAACTTCATCAGAGTTGTCTCATACTGTATCCTAGGACACATTCTTATGTCTTAGGCATATTGTTTGTTTGTGGAAAGACTGCCATATTACAGGATACTTGCGTTTGGTGTGTTTTTTATTGAATAAAAATATTTGATCGCAAAAAACTTCATCAGAGTTGTCCTGGGTTGGCTTTCCTCACAAGTCTCCTTCTTGCATGGTCGCTCAGTTTTTGAGAACTGCCTATTCTAGACAGTACCATACTGTTTGTATTTCTTAATGATTGATGTAAATGAAGTCCAAGACATATTCACTGGTGTGGAAATGTTCACGTATCCATCCCCTGGCTTGTCTCAAGAAAACTGACGATTTATTTGGGTGCTCATACTTATTTACACTATTGTTTTTATATATATTAACCTCTCTCTTCCATCAATTTCATGTTGTCAGTCCTTGTTTGCTGTGTTGCAGTAGCCCATTTCTCAACAGTATGTCCTGGTACTCCCAACATCTGAGGCAGACCTTGTTAACCGGGGGCGACATCTGAGCCGGTATGTCTCAAGGTAGCCTGGGAACCGTTATCGGATGTATGGCCTGACCGGGATTTGAACCTCCAATCTGATGTTCTAAAGACAGTAATTCTAGTATTAGGAGCTGTAACCCCTAAATTGGAAGAGTGGCTCCAGCAGATTCCAGGCACAACATCAGAGGTCTCTGTCCAGAAGAGTGCAGTCCTAGGAACAGCTACTGCTCAGAACCCTCAAACTCATACGGTGAGAGAGTGATTTTTTTATTTTTTTTTATTACTGTGCAAAAGTTTTAGGTACTTTTTTGGGATTAAAACAAACAAATGCCCCCAGGCATCATTGTCAACAGAGAATCA